>LPNX010736006.1:270747-281111 GCA_001517045.1 Pseudotsuga menziesii
TGTGAGATTGTGAATCCAATATAATTACTCAATAACAATAGCAATGTATGAAAAAACTGTAAAAACTTTTATCATGCAAATTTTTTTTTTTTTTTGAAATAAATAATGCTAAAAATTTAAACAATGCTGTAAACAAGGGATAGAAATGGATGCAGGTCTGCAAGTGGTACAGGTGGCTGTGCAAGTGCAGGAAAAATGGAATCAAAGAGGCTGGGTTTTGGCGCGAAAACAAAGTCAAAAAACAGTTCGTGGACCGCGGGTATGGGGCGGACTCGCGCGGTCAGACCGCGGGTTGGAAGGCAACAGTCGCGCGCAGATCGCGGGTTTGAAGGAAACAGGCGCGGTCTAGGTCGTGGGTTTCGGGCTGACAGCGGCAGTCGGAGCGCACCTGTGTAATGAACAGGCGCGGTCGGATCGCGACTGTGGGCGGAAAAAACGCGGTCGGGGCGCAGGAAAAAAGACTGACAGCGGCGGGCTGGTCGCGGGTTAGGGCCTGAAATGCACGGTCGGGCCGCGGCTGCGGAAGGAAAAAACGCGGTTTCCGGCGGCCGAAAACGACAGCCGAAAGTACAGTACGGAAAAATAACTTAAAAAAAAGACAGCGGAGTCGCCAAAACTGTAGCTAGGGTTTTCACCCTAGCTTGTGCTGATGAGCACCTACTAAGGAATCTGGAATCCTTAGTAGCAGTTCAATAATGTAAACAAAAATAAACTGAAACAAAGACTAAGCTAAAGCAGTAAAAAGTAAATAACATGAAGTAAAAATAGTAGAGAAATGTATAATGGTGATTTTATTGATATTACCTCCGATGAGGAGGTTGGTGGAGTCCGTTGCGCTGGTCTGATGTCGGTGGCTTCGAGCTCCAAGTTGCTTCTTTTCCTTCTCCGGTGGTGGAAATGGGCCAAAAAGAGTTCTCAATGGTGAAAGTAGCTTGATGGTAAGCTAGGGTTTTGAGAATAATTTCGGCAGAGGCAGGATGCTTATGACTGTGGATGTGAAATGAAGGGTCTCCACCACTTATTTATAGTTTTTTAGTGGTGGAATGCTAGCCCATGGTTTTGGAAACCATATGGTTTAGGGCAGCTTGTTTAGGGTTTTTTCCTCCTTTTCCTCATTATTTTATATTTTTTCTTCCCTTTTGGGGATTTTTGCTATTTTAGAGGAATTTTGGACATTTTTTGGAGGAAAAAGGGGTTTTTTGGCCTTTTGGAGGCATTTTAGGCCTTTTGGAAGCTTTTTAGATGGTTTTATGGCCTTTTGGAGGCATTTTAGGCCTTTTGGAGGCTTTTTAGTGGGATTTTCAGGGGAATATGGTAGGCAAATGGACAAATGAGCCATGTAGTGAGGTAGATGAGGTAGTTAACCATTTTTGGGTGTTAACACTTAGTAGGGTGAGTATTGGGATGAGGAGCATTAGAATTTAATTCATATAAGGTTCTAGACTAAAAATAGACTAATTCTAGATATTGGGCCTGGATAATAGCCTTCTCTTTAGTGACATCAACACCCATAGCCACATCTCGGGAAATAGGGGGAAACAAGGACTTAGTGAACCAGTCGACCAAAATTTGATCTGGAATGGGAGCCTTTATTAACCTTCAATGTCTCCTTCACTCATGGATGTGATCTAATATGTGAGGAGAGGTATTTTTCCTAAGAGAGTTCAAGAGATCAATAGCAATTTTATACCAGATGGGTAACTAGAAATGAGTAATAAAAACAGTTTCCAACTAATTAAAATCCACAAACGAGTGTTGTGGAAGTTCATTATACCATTTTGTGGCCATGTAGGTCAATGTTCTCTGGAAGAGTCTCAATCATATATAATCAACTATAAGGGATTTAGACGAACACCGCAAATGTAAAGTCATCACATGATTCTTGGGATATTCTCCTTGCTTGCCATCAAAATTTGGAATATCTGACGGAAGTTTGACCGGGATGGTAGGCCAAAATGGATCATGTCGATTGGGGTCATTTATTAACTTGAACAAGTTAGGAAAATATAATGTAGCCAAAAATGGAAGTTGTCAGTTTGTTTGTGTGTAGCTGTAATACTAATAAGGCAAGGCTACCCCGGTAGGACCCAAGTTCTGTTGAGGTTGGCCGTAAGACCCACCAAAATGTTGATAGTTGGGATAATTTTGACCCATAAAAGGTGGTTGTACCTGTTTAAGTCTTACTTGAGGTCCATAAGTAGGTTAAGCCCACTTATTGGTAACTCCTCCAATATAAGAGACATATAAGGGATTATTGTACTGTGCCCCGCTAAGGTATTTATTACCAATGTTAGGATGTTGAGGAGGGACCGAAGCTAATGTAGGAGGATGTGAAGCAGAACCAATAGGACCAAGACCAGTATGACCAATAGGTCCAATATCTAGAGAAGAAGGATGTGAAATATTATGTAAAACAGGTACATAAGATCCTCTAGTTGTTTGGGATGTAGGAGGGACAAATTGAATTCCAACATTCGACAAAGCTATGGGAGGCATAAAATATCCTCCCATATGTGAATTCAAAAAAGGTGTTTGAACTGACTATGGAAATATTGAAGGAGTGGCAAGTCTATCCAACATGGGTACAGATGGAGGATTAGCTGGAACAATACTAGAAGGAATATTCAATGACCTACCGAAAAAAATCAGTAGGTAAAAGGCAGGGAAAGGGTCTTCTAGATTTTGGGGTCAACTCCATAGCTGACACATTCATGGTAGTAGTAGTACTGAATTGAGATATGGATTGACCAAGGGAAGTCTCCCAAAATAGAGCATTAGGACCAAATATAGGAGCCACCCTTTCATCAGGATGAAATTGATTAAGCCTAGCTCTGGAAGGAGCTAGGATGAAAAAGGATGTGTTTTGAGAGGAAGGATTCTCTAGTAGTGGTGGTCCCTATAGGTCTGTCACAAGAGAATTGGGAAGAGGAGATTCAATTCCTTCCTCTTTAACTAGAATTCCTTCCAGTTCATGTTACATCCCCACCCCTCTACTCGGTGAAGAGGATGCGATTAGCATAGCTGCTAGCTATACCGTGAATGTTAGCCCCATGAACATCAGATAAGATGCAATGAAATAAAAGCATACGCAGATGCATAAATGCTTATCAAACAATGAAATCAATTTCATTCATTCACAGCATTTAACATGTTCATATTGATTTATGAAACAAACATAGTTGCAAGGGTTTAAGCACAAGAAGATACTTATTTTTAACAGAAGCTTGTCCTGCAACTAGCTACGTTGCTACAATGTTCCACCCAGCCATAGGCCAATGTGCTCATTAATCACTCAATAACACTACCACCCCCAAGCTAGGAATAAGGAGAAACTAGCAGGTTCACATGTAGCCAAGGATACACAACTCAGCCAAGCCAACACAATTGGGTTTATCAAGCCATCAGGGAGATGGAAAAGCTGGCTTCTAAGCTAGTGGGATCACTGAAGAGCTATTGACACCTACACCAGAACTAGCCTAACTTATAAAACATCCACACACACCCAACACAAGGAAGCATCCCCTTCTCTGCTATACAGTCCCTCGGTCCATTCCTTCCCTTCCAGTGTTATTCAGGGGGTCGAGAGAAGAAAGTAATCCCTCTAGCTCTGTCTGTGAGGCTCCTGCACACACTAGGTTTGTCCAACAAGCTTAGATCCCATTTCCACTTCCAAACACAGTACAAAGACCAAACAATGGTATGCACACATCAATTAACAAATCTGAAATTGAAGGTAAAACTACTAAGAGGCCAAATCGGGTATGGAAATAAGGTAAATATAGCTCAGACCGAGCATCTAAACTTCCAGAGTCGTTTATGGCCCTAACGTGGCCAAAACAACTCAACGACAACTCACAACAAACCAAAATTTATGCAAGAAGACAATATTTATCACTCAGTCTATATAAGAGTAAGAACACAACCCCTATCATCAAGCGATTCACATACACAGACCCACAACGTGAAGGAAATTACACATAGCAAAGTCAGGAAGGAAGAACAGTCACGAATGCCTGCCCATGTGAGGAAAAACGAGTGCCCACATGCCTATGGAATGAGGGATGAAGGAATGATCGAATGGATGGTTCCATGCCCCTGGGTATGTGTGAACGTGTGGGCAAGGACTGACAGTCCTGCCAATACTGACACTGCCCATGCAGACATTTTTCTAGGGAAATAACTACCCGCAACTAGCTCCAGGGAATGAATCTGATGGCTGAATGAGATAAGGAAAGGTGAGTAAGACAAAATATGGTTGACAGCTAGATGGGCTTAGTTTTTGACACTTGGTTGTTCCCCATTGGCTCCCAAGGCATAGACATCCCCCCCCTTGTCCTTAGGAAACCATGCCATTTTCATTATGGTTGCATTGACATAGTTGGTTGTGAGTATTATAATTAAAATGCATATTTAAATGGTGTCCAACATTGTATCGTTCCTGGCTAGAACAAAATACCACCGGCATCGATTTTAATCGCTGAAACATGAAACGATAACCCATGGTTGGGATTTTTCCTTTAGCTCGTCACCATGATTAATTACAATATATACATCATATACATTTTAATGCAATCATGGTCAAAACCAAGGTGTTACATTCCCCTCCCCCTTCAATAACACTGTCCTTCGTGCTTTACAAAATTGAACAAAATGCTACATTGGAATTGCCTCAGTGCTACGAAGAATTGAACAAAAATGGATGTGAAAATCGCATGGAATCCTCCAGCTTCCATCTAGCCTCTTCAGGACCGTAGTGCTCCCATTGCACCTTTACCTTCTGTCTCGCTTGTTTCCGGAGCATTGTGAGCTTCTTGTCGAGGATGCACATTGGATTGATTTGGAACTCTCCCTTGGGTTCCACCTGAATCACATCCCAATTTATCATGTGGTTAGGATCATGTACATATTTATTAAGTAAAGAAACATGAAAAATATTATGAGCTCTAGTGCTAGAAGGAAATGCAAGTCTATATGCAACTGGCCCTATTCTTTCGAGCACTTCAAACAGTCCACAATATCTAGTTGACAACTTGGCACAGCTTCCAAGCTTCAAGGAACTCTTATTTTGCCTCAGTTTGAGGTAAACATGATCCCCAACATTGAACTTCCTATTCACCCTATGCTTATCCACATATATTTTCTATCTGTCCTAGGCTACTTTCAGATTCTGCCTGATATTTACAACCTCTTGCTCCATTTGCTCAAGAAATTATGGCCCAAGCACAACCCTGTTCACTGGATTATCCCATGTCACTTGTGTCCTACACCTTCTTCCATACAAAGCTTCATATGGACTCATCCCCAAGGATGATTGCTTCCCATTGTTATATGCAAATTCTACCAACTGTAAGTAATATTCCCACTTGGTTGGTTTGTCCATCACATACATGCGAAGCATGTCTTCAAGCATTTGATTTACTCTCTCTGTCTTCCCATCAATTTGAGGATGGTAGGCAGTGATGAAGTTCAACTATGTACCAAAATATGCAAACAAACACTTCCAAAAATTGGAAGTGAGCTTGACATCTTTGTCAGAGAATATTGCCTTAGGAAATCCATCAAATTTGAAAATCTCCTTCATGAATATTTTTGCAATGTCATCACTCTTGTGCATAGACTTAACCGGTATAAAGTGTGCTGCCTTCGTCAACTTTTCCACCGCAACCATGATGGAATCATGTTGTCTCCAAGTCATTGGCAATCCTGTAATAAAATCCATGGAAATAACTACCCATTTCCATTCTGGAACTGGAAAAGGGTGCAACAAACCTCCAGGGTGTTGATGCTCAACCTTTACCTGCTGACATTTAATGCACCTCGAAATGTACTCATCCATATCCTTTTTCATTCATGGCCAAAAATACTGCTTTTGGGCTGTAGCAATTGTCTTCTGATATCCTAGATGACCAAAATATGGAGCTTGGTGGATCTCGTCCATAACCATTGTCCTCAAATATGCTACATTTGGAATATAGAATCTGTTCTTATAATTAAGAATCCCATATTCTTCCAATTTATATCCTCTCAAGACTTTGCTGCTGCAATGTGTCTTTTACCTGCTCATACAATTCATCTCCAACAGTATGATTAACAATTTGTTGTCTCAAATCTGACTAGAAAATACTAAGAGATGCCACATGCATTTCCCACACCTTCTTGTTGAGTGCATCAACTACCTTATTCTCTTTTCATTTTATGTGTTTTAGTTCGAAATCAAATTCACATAAAAATCCATCCGATCTGGATTTCCTAGCATTTAGAGTAGGTTGATCAAACAAATACTTCAGACCACAATGGTCTGTCCTTAGCTCAAAATTTTTTTCCATCAAGCAATTCCTCCACATCTTGAGAGCATGTACTATGGCTATAAGCTCTAGATCATGAGTGGCATAGTTCCTCTCATGCTCCTTCAACTTTCTTGACTCATAGCATATCACGTGGTTGTCCTGCATAAGAACTCCTCCTAGTCCTTGGCCGCATGCATCAATATACACCACAAAATATTTCTTTGGGTCTGCAAATTTAAGACTGGTGCACTTGTGAGAAGATTCTTCAACTACTGGAAGCTTTCTTCACACTTCGAGGTCCATTCAAACTTTATACCCTTCCATTGCAAAGAAATGATGGCATGTGCAACCTTGGAGAATCCTTCAATGAATCTCCTGCAGTATCCTGCAAGTCCCATGAAAGATGTTACATCTGTCACATTTCTTGGAGTAGGCGAATTCATAATGGCCTAAATCTTCTCAGGGTCCACAGATATACCCTCTTCTGAGATAATGTGACCCAAATACTGAATCCTATCTCTATAGAAGTCACGCTTTCTCAATTTTGCACATATCTTATGTTCCCGAAGCAATTGCAATGTCAATCTCAAATGATCTTTGTGCTCCTCCTCATTCTTAGAGTAAATAAGAATGTCATCAAGGAAGACAAGAACAAAATTGTCCAAATAACTGCTGAAGACACTATTAATAAGGCACATAAATGTAGCTGGTGCATTTGTGAGGACAAATGGTACCATTACAAACTCATAGTGTCCATACCTTGTTTTGAAGGTTGTCTTATGAATGTCTTTGTCCTTAATTATTATCTGATGGTAACTAGACCTCAAGTCGATCTTGGAAAATACCTTTGCTCCTCTCATTTGATCAAAGAGTTCATCAATCCTAGGCAATGGGTATTTTTTCTTTACGGTGGCTTTGTTCAACTGCCTGTAATCAATATACAACCTGAGCGTACCATGATTAGAGAAATTTTGAGGTCTAAAATGGGCCTCAAAACAAAATATGTACTATCAAAATCAACTTTAAAAGAGCCAATCAAATTTGAGAGAATGACATCATCTATTATAGTTGAGGTGGCATTGCTTGAGTTAAAAATACTTACTTGTCAAATTATAAATAGTGCATAAAAACTCATAGTTAACCATACTCATAATAAAAAAAGTACTTACAAATTACTTTTGAATATTATATTCATAGTACTCTTAAAATATTTATAAAAAGTGAAGTGCTTGAAATTACTTGTCTTATTCAAGTATAAAATATACTATAACTTTTAAAATTTAAATTTAATTTATGTCAAAATTCAAAATCGTAATTATAATAGTATATTTCTAAGAAGAAATAAATAATATGTAATATTATATTTTTATAATATAATATCAAATGATTTAACTTATTTCAAATTTCAATATTACATATATTTATAGGGAAAAACGAATAATACTTAATATCAAAACAAGTCACTTATTTCATCATTCATGTATTTTAACATTTTGTATATATTATATTATATATATTACATAACGTGTTATATAAGTTTATGAATATATATAATATAAAATATATATATATATAATATAAAATATATATCATGTATTTTAACATTTTGTATATATTATATTAGATATATTACCTAACGTGTTATATAAATTTATTAATATATATATCATGTAGGATGTATATGAGTAGGTATGTGATATTTAAATAATCTTTATTATTAATTGATATAAGTTTAATTAATTTAATAAGTGTTTTAATTGAGTACATTTTGTATTGAAAGTACTTTTATTTTTAGTCATATTAAAGAGATTTTGTTTATGATTTTATTTTTGTACATCTCTTTAATTCAACTTAACCATAGTTACATTGGTTGTAGTGTAAGAGGTGCATTGTAAATATACCTCCCCCACAAAATGCCTTACTCATAATATTTTATTATATATGTTATGAGGCCCATTTTAGACCTGAAAATTTTCCTAATGCTTTCTTCTTCACAAACAAAACTGGTGCTCCCCAAGGAGACACACTCAACCTGATATACTTCTTCTCCAACAACTCTTGTAGTTGCATCTTCAACTCTAGCATTTCTAGTGTGCTCATCCTGTAGGGCATCTTGGACACTAGTGCTGCTCCTAGCACAAGTTCAGTTATGAAATGTCTCCCTCTTTGGAGGAAGACCTAGAATCTCATTAGGAAACACATCCCCAAATTCCTGCAACACATGAAATTCCTCCAACCTAGGAGTTTCATCCTCTGTTGCTTCCAAAATATGAGCCGCGTACAACTGACAACCTTTCCTACAGAACTTCTTCAACTGCATTACTGAAATCTGCCTCACAGAAATCACATTTGGGATGCCTCTTACAACTCTAGGGTTCCCTTCTTCATCCATGCATTCAAACGTCTTGTTGTAAAAATCAACATTAACTCTGTGAACTTTTAACCAATCCATTCCAATGAGTACATCATAGGAACCAAGTGGTAGAACATTCAGATCTACACAAGTGACCAATCCATTCATAACTGATGGAGATTTTCCCACCACTTCACTAACCCTTCTCTTAGTTCCAGTGGCTAGCTAAACTAACTAAGATTTTCTATGCTTTACTTTCTTAAAAGCACAAATCTCCACTACTCTAGGAGTAATGTAACTGTGAGTAGAACTAGAGTCAATCAAAATAGAAATAGATTGCTCAACAATCTTACCTGCAACTTCAACCACAGTTGACTGGTGATCTTCTTGGTGGTCCTCCAGTGCTGCATAGATCCTAGGTACAACCCTTACTTGACCCACTGTCTATGCCTCTTGAAGGTTGTAAGCTGGAATTGCATTCTCATTCTAAAGTTGACAATTCCTGTGCATGCGGGTTCCTCCACATTTCCAATACCAAAGAGGTTCTCTGTTTTACTGTGGGTATTTTGGATTTCCCCCCATCACTTTGGTTGGATGTTTCTCAACTTGTGATGGTTGCTTTTGTTGATTCTTGAAGTTAGAATTTTTGAAACCTTTATTACTTTGGTCAGACTTATCATTCCTTTTGTCCTTCCATGTCTTCTGGTAATCAGGTTTTCCTTTGCTTTGCTCATAGCAATACTTAGCTTTCCTGATTTCTTATTCTAGAGTTCTAGGTTCATAGAACTCAATTCTGTCTTTTTAAGATTGAGGAAATCCACTCAGGGAATGTTGGATCTTCACTTTTTCATCCCTAATGTACCTAACATACCTCAAAAATTCCAAAACCTTGTTGGAATACACTTCCATGGTTTGATGTCCCAATTTCAGCTCATGGAACTCCTTAATGTTTTCATCATAATACCTGTCAGAGAGGTATTTCTACTTGGAATATTTCTTGAATTGTTTCCACTTAAGTCTCCTTTCACTAATCCTCTTTACTTTCCTGAAGTGCTCCCACGAAATGGATGCCATTCCATTCAGATTGAATATGGCAACCATTGCCTTCATGTTTCTTGAATAATCCTGAACTTGGAAATATTTCGTTATCCCAAGAAGCCAAGCTTCAACTTTTTGTCAAGTCTTTAGTTCACCATCAAATGTAGGAGGTTTAGCCTTCTTAAATTCATCTCGAGAGCGATCCCTGTGGCGCCTCTTTCTCTTTCCCTTGTGGGAAGAAGAGCTTGAATCCTCACTAAATTCTTCTAAGTCAGATGACCCACTAGAACACCTTTTTCTTCTGTTACTGCTCTTACTGCCTTCTGGTTTTGCTGTACCATGCCCAGAGTCCATCTTTCTTTGCAAATCGATCAAACTTTACAACATAGCAGCATTCAATTGATGCTACTCTTCTTGGGCTTTAATCGAGCTTCTCATGGTAGCTGCAATGCCTAGCAGAGTCTCTTGAAATCTCCTTCCATTAGACTCTATATCATCATTTCCAACTCTGGAATTCCCCCCCATAGCATCTTGTGCACGCTCATAGGAATTTTGTGCATCATATCCGTCATGGGTTCTCATGGCTATGTTGATGTATATGTAACTTCGGAATGTATTCTTCTATATATTTCATATATTGTAACCCGATGTTTATTCTGGGATGTTTCTATTATGTATTTGAGTCA
>LPNX010736006.1:285784-411019 GCA_001517045.1 Pseudotsuga menziesii
TCTAGATCCAGATCGAGTGATGATCCAGATCCTGTCCAGAGAGATGATCCAGATCGAGTGATGATCCAGATCCTGTCCAGAGAGATGATCCAGATCGAGTGATGATCCAGATCTAGTCTAGTGATGATGATCCAGATCGAGTGATGATCTAGATCCTGTGATGATGTCCTATGATGATCCAGATCGAGAGATGATCCAGATCCAGATGACTTGAAAATGAAGATGACTTGATGACAGAGATGACTTGAAGACGAACATGATCCAGTGATACAGAGAAGAAGACCAGTGCTGAAAATTGTGTCGAAAGAATACCTTCCTAGTTAAGAGGGAGTGTTGATGTATATGTAACTTCGGAATGTATTCTTCTATATATTTCATATATTGTAACCCGATGTTTATTACGGGATGTTTCTATTATGTATTTGAGTCATGTGGTCATGCCCCGATGTTCCGATCGGGAGGATTATAATGTAAACAAGTCATATCAAGTCATTGGGTAAGTCCCCACTATTTAGGGGCACTTGGGTTATTATACACTAATTAAGGTGTAGGCTCGAGTAGTAATTATTAGGTTGAGTGCACTTCAAGTCAACGGAAGAATATAAATAGAGAGTGAGAGTCTCTCTATTTATCACTTGTGACTTAGCTCTCTTGCTCTCTCAAGTGTGGCGCACTTTTGGAGAAGAAAATTCTCGGGCTTGACAGAAGACAGGAGGCTGCTGTTGTGAAGGGAGGTCATCTTACTGTTTTGGGATCACATCTTGTGGTGATACTATCTTAGAGGAAGTTGAGGGGTTTTCTCCATTTATGGTTTCCCCTCCTAAAATATTTGTGTCTCTTGTCTCTTGTGATGTGCTTATGTGATTGCTGTGCTTGTTATTCTCTCAGTGAAAAGATCTTATCATAATGCTAGCTTAAATGTTGAAAAACTAACAGGCTGAACCACAACTTACCTTACCAAAATGCACTACCTAGAACACTTTCCTTGGAAAGTGGCTATGTCTCTGCAAGATGTGTTAGTAACACAACTGTTAGCCATATAACATTCACATCAATCATAAATCACTTACATTCATCTGTAAAAACTCATATTGACAACTTTCTCAAAAACAGACTTTTCTTTCACGACAACAACTATCTAAAGGGGATGACGAGGGTCAAGGGGGATTTCCTCCTTGTGACTTCTCTCAGCCACCGTCGTAGCGAATTCTTACTCCTTTCTTACCCACCATGGTAGCGTCTCCTTCTTTCTTTCTCACCCGTTGTTGTAGCAGCTCCTTCAATTTCCTGCCACCGAACATCAGCTCAAACTTCCTCTTCTTTCCACCACTCATCGGCTCATCCTAGCCAAATCTCATGAGAAAAATTCTTGGATTTCATCCGTCATTGCGAAAGTATTCCAAAGTTTATTTCTCTTCCACCTACTGCTGTGCATCAGAATAGTTTCCAATTTTCATCCGATCAGTCCTTCCACTGTCATCGGTTCGATGTTCATCTTTCATCCACTACTTCATTGGCTCGATGTTCATCTTTCATCCTCCGTAGTGGCTCAATGTTCATCTTTCATCCACCATAGCGGCTCAATGTTCATCTTTCCGCTACGGACGTAGCTCCAATTCCTTTAACTGCATCCGTCATTGCGACTCGAACTTAAAATTTCACCCGCCATGTCGAGAGAAACTTGACGAAGTATCCGTTGTTGCAGAAAGATATTCGACTTCCACCAGTTGTGTCAGCTCACTTTTGACTTCCTCACCACCATTACCAGTGCAAGTCTTCCCACTTCCCCAACGCTCCTTGGCTGTGATCCTTGTCGGCTCTGAACTTTATTTCCTCGTCTACGTATCAGCTTCTTTTTTGTGACCCAACCGCTACAATGGCTCCTTCCTTCACTTGTTTTCATTGCTGCAGATCAATCGACAATACTCATCCACCACACTGGCAATAAAGGAAACATCCAGTCACTGTTGCAGCTCTCCTTCGGCCACCCCATTTGCTACAGCATCTCATCTTTGGATAACTCAGCCGAGAGGCAAATTTTTATACTTTGAGAAATTTTGAAAATTTCTCCTATCTGCTGCTCTTCTGCTAAACTCAGAGGTGGATTGCAGCCTCTGGCAACTTCCCTTCATGGTCCATAGAGGCCCAAAGATGCAACATAGATCTGATACCAAGCTGTCACGTCCCCACCCCTCTACTCAGCAGAGAGGACGCGACTAGCATAGCTGCTCGCTATATCGGACATTTTAGCCCCATGAACATAAGATAAAATGCGATGAAATAAAAGCATACACATATGCATAAATTATTATCAAACAGCGGAAGCAATTTCTTTCATTCACGACATTTAACATGTTCATATTGATTTATAAAACAAACATAGTTGCAAGGGTTTAAGCACAAGAAGATACTTATGTTTAACAGAAGCTTGTCTCGCAACTGGCTACGTCATTGCAATGTTCCACCCATCCATAATCTAGTGTTCTCATCAATCACTCAGTAGCACTGCCACCCCCAAGCTCAGCATGATTCCATAAGGAATAAGATGAAACTAGCAGGCTCACATGTAGCCAATGATACACAACTCAGCCAAGCCAACGCAGTTGGGTTTATTAGGCCATCGAGGAGCTGGAAACATTGGCTGATAAGCTAGTGGGCTCACTGAAGAGCTATGGAAACCTACACTAGAACTAGCCTAACTTCTAAAACATCCACACACACCCAACACAAGGAAGCATCCTATTATTTTCTATACAGTCCCTCGGGCCATGCATTACCTTCCAGTGTTATTCAGGGGCTGCAGAGAATAAATTCATCCCTCTAGCTCTATCTATGAGGCTCCTACACACACTAGGTTTTTCAAGCAAGCTCAAAACCCATTTCCACTCCCAAACATAGTCCAAGGACCAAACAATGGTATGCACAAATCAATTAACAACTCTGGAATTGAAGGTAAAACTACTAAGAGGCCAAATCGGGTATGGCAATAAGGTAAACATAGCTCAGACCAAGCATCTCAACTTCCAGAGTCATTTATGGCCCTCACGTGGCCAAAACGACTCAACAACAACTCATAGCAAACCCAAATTCGTGGAGGAAGACACCAACTATCACTCAATCTATGCAAGAGTAAGAACGCAACCCCTATCGTGAAGGGATTCATATACACAGACCTACAACATGAAGGAATTTACACACAACAAAATCGGGAAGGAATAATAGTCACAAATTCCTACCCACATGAGGAAAAACGAGTGTATGTGTGCATGTGGAATGAGGGATGACGGAATGATCAGATGGATGGTTCCCTGTCCCTGGGTATGCATGATTTTGTGGTAAAGGACTAACAGTCTTTCCAATACTAACGTTTCCCATGCAGACATTTTACTAGGGAAATAACTGCCCCCAACTAACTCCAGGGAATTAATTCGATGGTTGAATGAGACAAGGAAAGATGAGTAAGAAAAAAGATGGTTAAAAGCTATATGGGCTCACTTTTTGATAATTGGATATTCTGCAATGGCTCCCAAGGGTTAGACATCCCCCCCCCTTGCCCTTAGGAAACCATGCCCTTTTCATTATGGTTGCATTGACATAGCGAGTTGTGGCTATTTTAATTAAAATTCATATTTACATGGTGTCCAACATTGTATCGTGCCCGACTAGCACAAAATACCATTGGCATCGATTTTAATTGTCGAAACATGAAATGATAATCCATGGAAAGGATTTTTCTTTTAGCTCCTCACCATGATTAATTACAATATATACATCATATACATTTTAATGCATTCGGGGTCAAAACCGAGGTGTTACAGTTCAGGCATAGGACTACTACTTGCCATGGAATTATTCTCCATAACTCTTTTCATGGGAGGTTGAGCCGGAGGATTCTAATGATTTTTCAATGATAATCCTTGTAACTAATGAGACCTCCTGTATGGGAAATTTGTTGGCTCCTTTCTCTTCCTTGTCTCGACCTGCGGTTCAACAACAACACAATACCAACAAGACACCAAAATACATTGGCCCGACAAAGCAAGCTCAGTTGACAACGCCTGCAAGGCAGGCATAGTCTCACCTGAGATATCTTAATGGGTAACTTCCAGAACCATGTTTCCATAGTTGGTGAGGGATTATAGTCCCTTGGCATGTGGCCAAGGCACTTGAAAAATACGGCATAACCAAGTGCCACAGGTCACCCGCGTGACACGACCTTGTCCTTAAAATTTAACCACTAGTGCAACTACGCGACCTATCCAATATCTTATACGTAATAGACAATATGTGAGTTATATTATACTTAGCAGATTAACCATGAACTCATACATAACAGTCCAACAATACTTTAAACAATCATTCATTCATACTGCGACATACATTCAACAACAAATGTAACTATAATAATGTAATATAAACAAACATTCACCATTGAACAACATTCATCCATATAACATAGGAAATAATGTGGAAACCCATCTGGGAAACACCACAAAGGTGCTCTTCATCTGGCATGAGAAATATAGGTAGCACCTTGCAGCCTGCAACTTGCAAACTGTTCTTAAGATATGTCTTTCTGACTTAATCTTCTTTCTCTCATGCTCTCTGGATTATTCTCTATATACTCCTACTAATCCACACATAGCCTCGATCGACTCTTCTACTTTACTAGTGATCTATGCACACAACTCAATATTCACGGCTCAATAGCCTTCTCCTTCTACTAGACTCCTCTTTGAGTCAACTAATAAAATACTACTGACTCTAACTTACTAAATGGAAAACTCAGGAACCAACTAAACCAGGAACCCTTATATCGAGCGGGTTCCTTCTATTTATAACATTTACAAGACCACGTAGGGTCAGCTGAGTACTACTCATTTATTACAGACTCAAGTGGTTACAACATATCTCTGTTACATTAAATATCGACCCATACCTAGCCGTGAAAGTCCTGCAATGCATTAACCACACCCTTAACTAGCATCGAAAATGTCCTTTAGTCTTTTGTAGCAGTCATAACTAGCCGCAAAACTGTCCTTCTATCTTCTGTTGGTTCTTCCTTATGCAATCTTCCTTGACTTCCACCTATCCAGTTTTAACTCTTCTACATGCCTCTTGACCAAATTTGGATGTGCTTTTCCTCATCGCACCAACCCTGTCGCATATTCCTTTGCTCTGCGCTACCTTTCCATTTTTATCTTGCCTTTCTCTACCACGCGCATGTTTCATCTTTCTACGCTGATTTATTTGCTTCATTCTTGACTTGCTTTTTCCCTTGACGCATGCACACTTTTCCTCCTTTTCTTGCACATTAGATTCTTCCTTGTGCACTTTTCCTTTCCCAACAGACCCCCAACACTCACATGTGGCTTGTCCCGCGACACTAAGAAAAAATGGATATCTTGACAAAATTATGTGACTTCTCGCGACTTAAGCCTCCATCTCAGGGTCTGGACTAGGCTGCAGGGGAGGACCAACCTTGTCTTGAAAATGCCTTCACCATCTATTGCAATCTAACAACTTATATTGTTACTTTCTTTGCCTGTGTCCAATTGCTCCACCGAGTTGGAACTGATATGTTGTGATGGGCATGCCTCTAACGACTACGCAATATGATGAATTTTTTGCTGCACAGGATGAATAAGGCCTATGAGCCATGCTACTTCCAACTGGTGTGTTTCCAATTCTACTTCCTTAGTCCTCTCTTGGTCACAAATAGCTTGGACTTCCTATTGCATCTACTTCTCATCCGTCTTTGTAACCTTTTGTTGAAATGACAGATTCTTCATCTCTTCCTTTTTCATAATGATTTTCTCTTCATCTTGCCGCATGCTTTCCATGATATTTTCTCCAGTCTCATCTTCAAGGGCTTCAAATATTATGGATATGACTTCAACATCCTTAATTCAGAGTTTTTCTCTTGCTCCTATCTTTTCAATAGCCTCAGACGCTGCTCTACTTTGCTCTTCGAGTACCTCAGGAGGTGTGCTCTATACCTGCCTCGTTTGCAATTCCTCAACCTGCTTCTTCAGATCCACTGCAATCTGCAATAGTCACACAAACTTAGTAGTTGAGTCTTCATCTTCTTGACCCGCTTTTGGTAGGAACTCTACGACAACACCCTTAATGGCTTTAGCCTAGTGCAACGTGGCTTTTCTCATGCGCCACAATTTCTTGTTATTTATCTTTCAAGATGGCCTTACACTGCTTGGCCTTCCTTTGTCTTTTTGTCGTCTAATACACCACAACATTCTCCCAAAGCCATATTTCAGTCACGACTACCTATTGCAGATCATATACTTCTCCCAATGTGAGCTTGGAGAAGTCAATCTGCAATGTGTCAAACTCTTTGACAACATCATCAAAAACACCCATTGTCATTCTTGTTTCTATTGCGCTCCCATGGATTTGTACTTCGATTAGCAGAACTAGCTTTGGTGTAACTAACGAGACGTTAGGATCCACACCATATTTTTCATCCTTGACAGTGGTTTTTACATTGTTAATGGCTTCTATGATCTTATTGAGGTGCTCTGCAACTTGACCAACCACATTCTCCTGCTGTGTATTCAGAACCTCAAGGATTTTCTTGGAGACCTTGGCTACAGCATCTTCTAGCATGCGAATATCATCCTCTGTCAAGGTATACATTTTAGCCATTTTTCTAGATTTTCTCCTCTTGTATAGTGACCCGCGCCATTGTTGCGGTTCTTTCTTGCGGTTGCAGATGTCCTCGTTAGTAGGTGTATGTTCTGCATCGCTTCGATGTGAGCGACCATCACCACTATTATCACCTTTTCCTTCTTGCAAATGATTTTCTTGACCTTCACCTCAATTGTTTCCTTGGCCATTTCCAACATCATCTCCCGTGCCAACGTTTCCACCTTGGTTAGCTGGTGGGTCTTCTTGGTTTTCTCCTTCAGGCAGCAGCTCTGCTAGTGGGCCGCTCCATTCATCTGTCCACTCTTGGACAATTGTTTCCACATTATCATCAGTATTCATGAACCCTTCCTGGTGCGCTTGCTTGGCGGGGTTGCTGTTTGGCTCCAAAATCATGTTATGCACACCCACCTAGAAATTGATGAAGGCCACATACCTATGCACCGTGGCCGCGTAGAATCTGTGGGATCTCCTGATAACATCGCGCAGCACCTCGGCATATAGAAAAAACTTGATGTTATTATCCATCTGGTGGATCTTATTTTTCTTATCCTCCCACAGGTTCTGGTACTTTATGCCTAGGAAAGGTAGTGGGACATCCATAGGTTCGTAGTCTAGTGGGATGGCGCACAAGGTGAATGAGATTAGGATGAGAAGCCAAGAGTAGTGAAATTTATATTTCAAATCCTACTGCAGCTGTGCGGCGTCATCTATCATTTCAATCAGCAAGAACTGCCACCAATTGAAAGTTACACCTTGTGCGCATTTCTCTGCAAGTTCTGTTAGAATAATCAACCCATAGTTAGCTACCTTAGACATTAATTAATCCATTTTTGTCTTATTTGCCTAGTTTCTAATATTCCACTCTATGCAAGTTGCCTTCCACATGTCCTAGAAGTCAAACTTGCTAAAACTGAGTCATGGAGCGCTTGAGAAACCCCCTGGAATCCATATTTAGCATATCTACTTTATTCCAGATCCTCCCTAGCACATATTTTCTTTTTCTGCTTTGTTGCCTGCTTTACTGAGATTTATGGCAAAAGGGAAAGTAAGACTAGGTGTAGTTGACTTGTTTTTTGCCCTCATCATCCTCCATTCTTTTCTCCTAATAAAAGCATGTATGAGTTGTCTTTCCATCACCTATTAGCTTGCCTACTTGAATTTTCCAATTCGTGAGCTCCTAGGTATATTTGGAAACTGCTTTATGCACCTATGGGGGATTTGACTAGATTTAGTAAGCCTGCTTTTGACTATTTCGAATGGTATCCTTATGGATTCAAATCTATCATGTAATTATATATTTCAACAGCCTATGAATTCATAAGGTTGGCTATTGTACACTTATTTAATACAGATTAGTGTTATGCTCCAATTTCAGTCTCCTTTGTGTGTAAATTTGCAGGTTTGATTAGCAATTTTGTGAGTGCAATTGTTCTATCACTTGGGTTCAATTTCCAAATGGTATTAGATCCTTTGTAGATCAATTTCTCTCCTTTCATATTTCTATTGCAGGTTCGACATCTTGACTGGGAGCTATTCTGCTGACTAAAGGGACAATTTCTAAGCTATGGATCAATCTCAGAAGATCATCTTGACTCCATTTAATTTATTTGAATGGAAAGCAGAGATGGAGATACTATTGAGAGTGAAAGGTCTCTATAGGGTGACTATGGAAACTGAAGCAGACCCCGATGCAGCTGTAGATAAAATTAAATGGCACAACAGGAGAGATGAGGCCTATGGTCTCTTCCATTTTGATGGATTGAAATCACCTAATGAAGTATGGGAGATGCTTGTAGATATTTTTGGTAAGATATATGAGATGAGAGGAAATCAAATCGAGAATGAATTTCCCTCTTTGAGTCCCAACAGCTTCGAATCCCTGCAACTCTACTTTTTCCAAGTTTAAAGCCCTTGTTTTGCAGCTAAAACAGTGTGGAATTGAAAAGGAGGAGAAACTAGTTTTGGCCATACTCTGGAAGCTTAGCCCTGACTATTCAGTGTTTTTTTTTACCTTCCATGCCACCAAGTTGATAGCTCAAGCCTAGAATATTCCTAATCTTGCAGATTTCATGGAATCCCTCACATAAGAACAAGATAAACTGGTGATGATGGGCACCATCAAACCTTCCAAAGACTAGGCTCTGGTTGCTATAGATTCAAGGGTGGATTCAAAAGGCAAGAAGAAAGCTAAGAAGCCACCTAAGTAGAAGAGAGACAAGAAAGAGTCTTAGGAGGAGCCCCAAGGCTCCAAGAAGAACTTCCAGTAGAAGAATAACAAAGGAGAAATGAGCAAGTGCGCATACTGTAGTAAGGGATATCATCCTGAAATCTCCTACATGAAGAAGCAAATTGACATGCTGACCCAAATCCTGGAGAAGAATAACATCTCCCTTCCTGATAGCTGAAAGAAGAGGGAAGGAGGATCAAATTCAGAGGACAAAGAGGGAGTATAAGCATTGGTTTTTGGCACATCAAGCTCACCTAGCTTCATCATAGACTCTGGATCTTCAAGACATATGGTTTCGACCAAGGAGGAATTCTCCTCTCCTCTCTTGACATGTCAAAAGGTCCACCAATAGTGCTGGGAGATGACTCTCTCACTGACAGTTTGGGCAAAGGAAGGATTGATCTTGACCATTGTAAGTTCAACAATGTATTGTATGTTCCAGGTCTTGCCTCTAACCTCTTGTCAGTGTATTAGATGACCCACACAGGGTCTCCAAAGAAGGTCATATTCTCCCCTGATGATGTTGAGATCACAGATATCTCGAGTGGTAAAGTCATTGCAAATGGAGTTGCTGATCTCACTTCGAAGGTATACATGTTTTCACATTTCCTACCCTACTCAAACCCCTCTACTCTTCTGATTCATGCTAATGAGGCAAGAAATATTTGGCATGAAATATTTGGCCATCTTAACTATAAGTATATTTCTAATCTAAGTGAAAAACAAATGGTAATAGGGTTACCAAAGATTAAGTTTTCCAAGGGAGTCTGTCAAGGTTGTATTTTAGGAAAACACCCAGAGCATAAATTTGAGAGAGCTAGTCATGAGAGAACCTCTACACCTCTTGAGTTGATCCACAGTGATGTTTCTGGTCCATTTCCTCATATTCCAATGAGTCAGGCCAAATATGCATTGAACTTCATAGATGACGTTTCCAGGTACTATTGGATTTACTTCCTGAAGCATAAGTCTGAAGTTTTTGGCCTCTTGAAATTCATTAAGGCTTTGGTTGAAAACCAGTCTGGGAGGAAACTCAATATCCTCAGATCTAACAATGGTGGTGAGAATTTCAACTCTAAGTTCATTCAATATTGTGAAGATGCAAGTATTTAGATGCAGCATTCAATCCCTTACACACCACAACAAAATGGTGTTGCTGAGAGAAAGAACAGACCACTAAAAGAGATAGCAACCTGTATGATGGAGGCTAATACTTTGCCACCAAATTTTTAGGTCGAGGCTATAAAATGTGCATCCTATATCTAGAATATGGTGCCTCATAAAAATCTTGATGGTATGACTCCTTTTGAAGCATGGAGTGGGCACAAGCCAGATGTGACCCATTCAGGATTTTTGGCTCAAGGGCTTGGGCTAGAATTCCAACAGAAAAGAGGAAGGCTTTACAGCCCCAAAGCCAAGAGTGTCTATTTGTTGCATGCTCTGAAGATTCAAAATGGTACAAGCTAATCAAATTGATCACAAACAAATCCTTCATTGAAAGGAATGTTCAGTTCCAATAAGAGCCTTTAGCAGCAGTAGAAGTTGGAGAGTCTTCTTCACCACCAGAACCATTGAATGTAAGTGAAGAGACAAATGAGTTTGATGATTTTGATATTTCTGATAATTATGATTTAATTGCATATCCTGACATTCCAACGAGACCAAAATGGGCAGCAAAGACCATTCATGCAGCTGGGGAACTAGCTGGAAATCCTAGTGATCCTAGGAGGACTAGATCTTAGTTTGAGAGTGCCCTGTGTATGAAAGACCCTTTGTTTGCAGAGAAATGATATCTGATGGTTGAATCAGACCCATATACATATGAATATGTAGCACATTATCCAAGATGACAAACAACCATGAAAGAAGAATTCAGCTCACTCTAGAAGAACAACACTTGGGAACTGGTTGATCTTCCCCTAGGGAGGAAGCTAGTTCAATGTAAGTGGGTTTTCAAAACTAAGTTTGCTGCTGATGGTTCAACTTTGAAATATAAGGAAATATTGGTAGCCAAGGGCTACTCATAGGTACATGGTGTTGACTACAATGAGACCTTTGCACCAGTGGCAAAGATGGACTCCATCAGGCTAGCCTTAGCCATTGTAACTTCAAAGCAGTGGGAGGTACACCATATGGATGTGAAGTGTGCTTTCCTGAATGGAGATCTTAATAAAGAGATTTACATGCAGCAGCCTCAAGGGTTTTTTACTAATCCATCTTTTGTGTGCAGGCTAAAGAAATCATTGTATGGGCTTAAGCAAGCCCCTAGGGCTTGGTATGCCAAGATTGATGGCTTTCTGCTGTCATTGAGTTTTGTTCAATGCAAATCTGATCCTAATGTTTATTTGAAGCTGATTCATGGTTCCTTGATTATTATTTTCTTGTATGTGGATGACCTTTTGATTACAGGAAGTTCAAAGAAAGAAATTGCCTCCTTGAAGGATGCAATGAACCATGCATTTTCTATGACTGATTTGGGGTTGTTGAGCCAATTTTTGGGTCTCGAAATTGCTCAATCCCAACATGGAATAAAGGTACATCAGTCCAAGTATGCTTTGGATTTTTTGAACAATTTCAACATGAAATATTGTAAGCCAAGAAATACTCCCTTCCTTTCAGGAGTTAAGCTTGAAGAAGCAGGTTCTTCTCCTATGGTAAATAATACACTGTATAGACAACTGATTGGGTGTTTGTTGTACCTTACACACACTTGAAATGATATTTATTATGCAGTAAGTGTGGCTTCAGGATACATGGATCAACCTCATGAGATCCATTGGAGAGTAGCCAAAAGGATCCTTAACTTTGTTCAGGGAACAAGAACTCATGGCATCTTCTACAAAGCTAAATCTGATCTTGATTTGATTGGGTTTACTGACAGTGATTGGGAAGGTGACAACACATATTGAAAGTCAACATTAGGATATGTGTTCATGATTGTTGAAGGACCAATTAGCTGGTCAAGCAAAAAACAAAGTGCCATTGCACTCTCATTTACAGAAGCATAGTACAGAGGAGTTGTAAATGCAGCAACTCAATGTTTATGGTTGCAGAGGATACTTGGTGAGTGTGGCTTCGAATCATAGTTTTCAACCATTATCTATTGTGATAATTAGAGCACCATTAAAATCTGAAATGATCCAGTTTAGAGACAGAGAACCAAACACATTGAGATCCATATGCACTACATTAGACAGCTTGTGCATGATGGCACCATTCACCTACTCTTCTGTGCATCTTCAAAACAAGTAGCATACATATTCACCAAAGTTTTTTGTGAGAAGACATTCAGCAATCTCAAATCACTATTGGAGATTGATGATCATGATGTGAAGCATGATTGATGACAATATTTTCAATTTTTTTTTACTGTCCATGTTTAAGGGAGGATTTTCCCACTAGGTTTTTGCCTCTTTCCTTGGTTAAATGGACATGCAGTATGTAAAGGGTGACTAAGACTTGTTGCTAGGCCCTATAATTTTCTGATATTTACTCATAATTTAGGATTAAGGGGGGGTTTTAGAATAATCAACCCATAGCTAGCTACCTTAGACATTAATTAATCCATTTTTTGTCTTATTTGCCTAGTTTCCAATATTCCACTCTATGCAAGTTGTCTTCCACATGTCCTAGAAGTAAAACTTGCTAAAAATGAGTCATGGAGCACTTGGGAAACCTCCTAGAATCCATATTTACCATATCTTCTTTATTCCACATCCTCCCTAGTGCATATCTGCTTTTTCTGCTTTGTTGCCTGCTTTACTGAGATTTATGGCAAAAGGGAAAGTAAGACTAGGTGCAGTTGACTTGTTTTTTCCCTCATCATCCTCCATTATTTTCTCCTAATAAAAGAATGTATGAGTTGTCTTTCCACCACCTATTATATTTCCTACTTGACTTTGCCAATTTGTGAGCTCCTAGGTAGATTTGGAAACTAATTTATGCACCTATGGGGGATTTGACTAGATTTAGTAAGCCTGCTTTTGACTATTTTGAATGGCATCCTTATGCATTTGAATCTCTCATGTAATTATATATTGCAGCAGCCTATGAATTTGTAAGGTTTTCTATTGTACACTTATTCAATACATATTAGTGTTATGCTCCAATTTCAGTCTCCTTTGTGTGTAAATTTGCAGGTTTGATTAGCAATTTTGTGAGTGCAATTGTTCTATCACTTGGGTTCAATTTCCACAAGTTCTACCAATACACCAGTGCATTAATTTTTCCTCATCTTGTGCAACAACTTGCACGACAGGATCCTTGTGGAGAATCGCATGTCAATGTCTTTGATAGGGGGAATCGAGAATCCCCTACCTACGCACTGCAGATTATATTTCTGCTTCATCTTGGTGGTATCCTTGTTCTGGTGAAAATAAAGTGTTGGGTCATGTCCTTTCTTTAGGATTCCTGTGATCGATGAGATAATATTGACGTCAACCAGGAATGGTTAATCGAGCCATAGGAACCCTCTATGGAAACAGACCAGGATCTTTTCACATATGTATTGGCCTGCAGGGTATGGTCAAAATGGGGCATGAACAACAAGTTCATCAATCCTGCTTGGGTGACACTAGTATCCCACTTCATTAGCTTGACAAAATTGGGCCCAATCAGCTCGGTTTGAATCATGAGCATGCAGTTCTTTCTTTCCAACCCCAGTTGCAGGCGAGTGTCAACATGCTTGAATCCTAACTTGGAGAGATTTGGAATTATGTCCATTAGTAGATGTACACACTCAAGGATCCGGGGTGCTACTAAAAATGTGCACTAGGGATCATCACTGGCTTCACCTTGGCTCTCCTTGGTTGTACATAGTGTGGTAATATTTCTTCTTCATCCTCAGCTTCCAAGTCTCTATAGGGTGGTGAGTTCTCCTCCATCAGCTCTTCCTCCAGCACATCCTCCTTCGTCGGTTCTTTCCCAGGGTTTTCCAAAACAACCTTAGCCTTGCGTTTCCTCGACAGTCTTGTCTTGGACGAATCTCCAGGTGCTCTCTCCCCAACCTATCTCGGCTCCATGGTAGGTTGTGCAGGTGGGGTTCATGGGTTCTGAATAGGGTTTGACATAGGGACCGAACCAGGGGGTGGAACATGGGTTGGAGTAGCTGCAGGTGCATGCTTCTTTCTTGCTCATGTCATTGGGTCAAGTTCTACTTCCTATCTTGGTTGTTGTACTTCGGGCAATGAAATCTCTTCTTCAATTATACACCCTAGATTGAAATTCACATTGGATAGCTCATTTACACTGGAGATCTCTATTACCATGCATGTCGGATCACTCTGTGACAGGCTTTGGTTCTGTAAACTCTCAGCTCTGGTTTTCTTGCGCTCTCTCTATGTGTGCAAAATACTGTTTGATGGCGAAGCCTTGTATATATACTTTCCTATGCATCCTACAGTCGTCATTCAATGGGAGGTTGAGGTCTGATCGATCACATGGGATTATCATCTGGTGTGCTTCTTCATTAACTCGACAAGTTGAGTGTTGCACTATACCTGTCATCACAGTTATGGCAGTTATGATACAGACGGCTGATGGGACCAAAAATCACATCGTCATTCTCCTCATATATCATCGAATTAATGACACTTAGCTATTATAACCACCTAAACCTTTGCCATATATTCACACTTTTAAGGTTGACCATCCTGTCATTTCCCCCTTTTCCTGCGCTTTTCACCTTTTCCTATGCTTTTAGCTGGTTCCACCACAGATGTGCGACATAACAATTTTCGTTGCTCTTTTTTTTCATGCATAGCATGATTTTAGCCCGGGATGTTGTGACTATTATAGTATGGTTTCAGTCGTCTTCCAATCACCATCCCTCTGGCAGTTCCATCTAGTCTCTGTATTTTTACTGCACCCACATCAGTGATGTACGTGATCACATTTGGCCCTAGCCAGTGTGTCTTTAGCTTGCTTGGGTGTTTGAAATTTTTTTTGCCATACAGCAACACAATTCCTCTGAATTTGAAATGTTTAACTTGGATATGGTGATCATGCTATGCTTTCTATCTCTTCTTCTCGACTGTCTAATGAAATCCCGCGATGAAGTGTTCCTCTTCCATCTAGACAAGCTGTGACAACCTCTGCTTGACAGTATCTCTATCGATCATCTTTGTCAGTGTAGCAATCCATAGACTCGACATGATATACTCCATTGGTACAACAAATTCTTGTCCATATACCAGTTTGAATGGGGTGTGCCATGTTAGTCATTTTCCAGTTGTACGATACACCCATAACGCAGCTGGTACTTCCTAATCGCAGTCATCTCGACACATGTTGCACACTTTAGTTAGTGGATTCTCCATAATTTTGTTAAATACTTCGACCGTTCCATTCTCCTGAGGATGATAGGGTGTCATCTTCTTATGCTATATTTGGAACTCTACAGTAAGATCAACAATCATTTTCTTAACAAAATGCATACCTTGGTCGCTAAGTAGAATTTTTGGGCATCCAAATCTAGTAACCACATTTTCAAAGAAAAAATTCACCGTAGTTGCAGAGGTGCAATCTTTAACAGGTGCGGTTTCATCCCATCTAGTTAAATAGTCTGTCACAGTGATAATGTAGCATGCACCAGTCATTTTTCTTGGTAGACTGATCAGACCCACAAAATCAATGACCCACTTGTCAAATTCTTGCAGTGTTGTCTGTGGTGTAAGCGACATCTCGTTGCGACGCAATGGTTTTCCTGTTATCTGGTAGATATCATAGCGCATGCAGGATATTTTAGTATCCATGTGTGTGGTTGGCCACCATACTCCTACCTATAATATCTTGCACATAGTTTCCTTTCCTGCGTAGTATCCACCTGCAACACTAGCATGTGCTTCACTCATAACCCAAGGTCCCTCATAATAAAAAACACAATAGCACAGTATTTCATCTGCGCCCAACTTATACAAGTGTCTAGCGATCAATTTGAAATCCATAGTTCTGTCGACCAAGTGTTTCTTCTGGTTAGTAGAGAACCCTGGAGGCACATAGACTGTACTTAGAAAGTGGATGATAGCATTAAATTCCTTGTTCTGATCTTCCATCATAGTGACCACAAATAGTTGTGCATTGGGAAAATTATTTTCCAAGCTGGTTGGCTCTTCACCACATTCTATCCGTGATGGGTGGTTTGGCCCAACATTTAATCGACCAGGTTTGACAATGACTTCAAAATCAAATTCTTGAAACATGAGAATCCAACGACATATCTCCCCCCCCAACACTGGCTTGTTGATTAGGTATTTCAGCATCGAATGAGTAGTGTACATTTGGAAATTTCCACCCAACAAATAGTGTCTAAACTTTTGGAGCGCATAGAACATAGCAAGGCCTTCTCTTTATATCGTTGTGTATTTCTTTTCTGCCATTGACATTTTTCTGCTAGAAAAAGCAATAGGGTGTTCAAGCGCACCCTCTCCTGGTTGTGTCAAGACTATGCTGAGCGTGACAGATGATGCGTCGACATGAACATGGAATTCCTTTTTCCAATCCAGGAATACATGTATTGGCACAGTGGCCATCTTGTTCTTCAATTTATCCAATATTTCCTGGCAAGCATGTATCCATTGAAACTTTGCATCTTTCTTTAATAGTTTCTCTATAGGCGCAGTGATCTCTACATACCCTCTAATGAATTTCCTTTAGTAGCCTATATTCCCTAGCACTGATCTGAGTTACGTGACTGATTTAGGTGGTGGTAAGTCAAGGATAATCACAAATTTTACTAGGTTGACCAAAATACCATCGTGACACACGATGTGACCCAACAGAACACCAAATGGTGCGCATAAGATATTTTTCTTGGAATTAAACACGATATGATACAGGTGAAAACGACCTAGCATCATGCACAGACTCTCAATTTGGTCTCTTACTAGATAAAAAAACTATCCAATCATCAAAGTAGACCTCACCAAATTTATGAATGAAATATTTAAAAGCAGAGACTACTATTCTAGAAAAAAATAGCAGGTGCATTCTTGAGTCCAGAGGGAATTACCGTATACTGGTAGCATCCCCATTCTGTGACAAAGGTCATTTTGTGGAAATCCTCCTTCACGATTCTAACTTGATGATAGCCAAATAATCCATCAGTGAATGAATACATCTCTTTCCCTCCGATGCTTTCAAGTAATTCATATATAAATGGTGTTGGGAATGGATTGTGCAAGCATTCATCATTCATCTTTCTCAGGTCGACATAGATCCTAACT
The DNA here is from genome assembly GCA_001517045.1 of Pseudotsuga menziesii. Taxonomy (NCBI): domain Eukaryota; kingdom Viridiplantae; phylum Streptophyta; class Pinopsida; order Pinales; family Pinaceae; genus Pseudotsuga; species Pseudotsuga menziesii. Next base: position 302,900 of record LPNX010736006.1, read on the forward strand.
TCACCTATTGTTTTATTATCCTAGATCACTATAGGGTTGATCCACTTCAATTCCTCAATAGGTTCAATGATTCCGGCGTCGAGCATGTGATCCAATTCTGATTTTACCTTTTCCTTATATCTCGAGTTCAGTCTATATGGGCGTTTTTTACTGGGTTTAGCATCTGGTCGGAGGGGTATTTTCATCTCCCCTAGGTCGTCGACTGTTCCCTTCATCTCTGAGAAATGGTAGGGAATAGGTCCTGATACTCATGTAGCAAGTTTGTGATCTTCGTGACTATCTCTTCCTCTCAATAATCTCCTATATTGGAGAATTTTGGGTTCCTTGCCGACCTAATGTTTAGTTTCTTAATTTTCAATGATCAAGGAACTTGTCACTTAAGATACCACTTCCTTAAACTGCAAGCATGCCCTCTGATTCTGGTATGTTTATGTTAGTTGAATCATCATATGGGTCTCTAGATATATTGTAGCAACCCATCCATTGCTGAATGGTCACGTTGCACTGGTGAGCATTGGCCTCTTCAACATGAATTTCAACAAATATCTTCTCCTTTATCGTTTGAAGCACACATCATCACTGTGTAGGATTCTCATCAAGAGATTCAAATGTTTTCCTAAACTGCTTGGAGATTGCTTCCCAATCTTGGGTTCCTTTCCACAACTCCATAGATGCATACCATGTTCTAGGTGTCATTTCCAATGTATAAATGAAATGATGGACCCATTCCTATAACGAGTATTCTGCAAATACAACACGACATTGATTTATGTGCTGTACAAGGCTCAAAAATCCTATGTACTTGTGACTCATTGTGGTGACTTCTTTGTCGAATTTAACTTCCATTAACCTTCTGCATTATGGCCATTCTTTTATGAACTATTTGTGTGTACCCCACCATCTATCAGGTGTAGCCTTCAGTACACAGTCTAACACAGAATAGGGCTAGGACTCTGTTACAAGTCCTTCAAACTCACTTAAGAAGGTCACAAGGTTAGGAAAACCCTCATAGGTGGGAAAATATTGTAGCTCATTCTCCACCCATCGCACATACCTTGTAATTCTTGTGCACCTCCTCATAGAGAACTCATGCAACCGATTTTGCATTTTTTCGAAGGCCTCCCCCGAGTCTGATGTGCAGGAACTAGCACTCTTCTAGCTCAGGTTTGCATCTGCTGTCGGATTGATATAGTCTTCTTGCATGGTAGTGACATTGTATATTTGGTCGAGATAGTCACCATGTATCTCATTGTAGACAGGCTCTACATATATCCATCCTTCCAATGGATCAACGGGTGACACTACTCTCATCTATTTATCCTCGAATGAGCGGATCCTTTTCTTAAAATTGATAATGGTCTAATTGTCTATAGCCAAATATATCCCTAGCAATGCAGGATATGGATTCATGTCATCAACAATGTTAATGACTTCAAAGTCTACAAATGTGCACAACCCTTCAATGTCGATATGGACTTGACTCAATCTACCAGTTTGTAGTACCTTCGCCTAATTTGCAAGTCATAGCTCAACGAGAGACCAGTCTAGGTGTGACTTTCCCATACTTTCCCAAGTTTTTCGTGTCAAAATATTAACATAAGAGCCCAAGTCTAAAATTATATAATCCATGTCGTAAGCCCCTATCTACGCATTAATTCTTAACTCGTGCCCAGTTTTGAATTTCTTGCTGACCTCGTTAACTTTCTTTCAAGGTTGCAACGCTACTGGTGTTTCTTCTATTAGTGCTTGAAGTTTTATGATAGCATCTTTTTCTTGAATTAACACCAAGAAAATTGACAGAAACGACTTGAGTTTACTAACCTTTTGGGGAGTCTTCTTTTTAAATATCTGTTGAAATCGTTCAATCATATCCTTGAATTATTTTGATGTCGACGGTTCTTATGGATCCAAAAAATCACGTCGCATGTCCATGAATAATTGCTTATGTTTCTGGACGTCGAATGGATCCTTCTTCTGCATCATGGTTCATACTTGCGGCTATAGTTTTTCTTGTGGTGTATCCAGATCAGCTTCAGTCGCAACACCTCCTGGTGTTATGACAAAAACATTTGGATATCTTGGTTCAGTAGCAATCATCTGAACGTTCAAGTTAGGATTCAATTTTGGGTTTGGGTTTTGCACAGGGTTAGGACCTATGATGGTCCTTGCTTGCCACTTTCTGATAAACTGAGGACATTGCTCCACATTATGGTGTTGTCCCTTAGAGTATGAACATTTCCTTGCAGGTTCCAGGAAATAGCTGGCATAGTGCCTTGGTTGTCCATAGTTATAGCATGTAACTTGACCTCTTCCTCCACTAAATCCTCCTCCTCCTCCTTTTCCTCTGAATTTTCCACCACCCCTTCCTTGAGGGTGTGGTTGTTGCGGGGGGTACTGATTTAGCTAGTAGGATGACTGATATTGATCCTGCTATGCATATGGTTATTGTGGTGCATACTGAGGCTGATACTGGTTGGTTGGTAATTATGTAGGCTGATATGATGCTTGTTCTAGTTCAACCTGAGTCTACCCATCATTATTCATTAAGTAAGTATCGACCCTATTTTCCTTCAAGAGTTGGTATGCTCTCCAATCCTTCTCTTCATGTCATATTGACTTAAAAAATTTGCAGAACAGGTTTGCAGGGGTGCTTACAATATTTTGCAAGTACAAACAATCTTCATCGCGGTGTCCTCTAGTATGGAATATGCAACACCAGGGTAGTCAGTGGGAACTGATGGTTTTGGTGCAATGAATGAGATGTAATTTATGAAGGTCAAACAATTATCCTTTGTGTGTTCGTCTGTTATACATTATGTTCACCATAAGTACTCATGGGCTTCCTTACCCTTCTAGATGTCCTACACCTGTATCGTTAGATTAGCCAATTGTGATTGAATTTGTACCATTCCTCCATAACCATCCTCGATTGGCGAGGCTTCCAGTTTCATGGACAATTCTATCTCTTTCGTCTACGACTCAATATTTTGTTGCATTAATGGGCCTCAAATGTGTGGTAATAGTGCAGTAATAAACCACTCTTTATGTTGTACATCGAACATTTGGAAACTTACCTTGGCCATTAAAGTCTTAAACCATTGTTCAAAGTCCCATACTAACTCTGCCAATTCTTGTTTGATTTCCTTGATCTCAGTGATACACTACAACTCATATTTAGGTTTTTTGAACTTAGAGATCATTGCGGCTTGTATCTCTTCAAGGGTCTTCTGTGGTGTTCTTGGAGGTACCATGCAGAACTTCATAAACCAGTTGAGCGCATGATCCCCCAGAGTCATGATCATCTACGCTTTATTTAAGTATGCATCCTGAACTAAGAAAACCATCCAAACAGCTTCAAAGATGAACCAATGCTACTCCGGATCTTCTACTCCATTACCGTTTAATGTGGGTAACTGAATATCATGGGAGGCCATTACGTTGGCGTCGGGACTATCTGATGACTAATATAATGGAGGTGTTTACTCTTATGTGCTAGTCGCAATGCTAGAACTATCAATATTTACAACTCTTTCAGGAGATGAGGCTCTAGACCTTACCTCTCACGATACTCCTGGTGTGATGTAGTTACGTCCTCAACTTGGTGACTCGACACTCTCTTCATATTCTTCTACTCCTTTTGAGACTGGGATATATTCCTCCTCTTCATCATAAGACCCTTCATCTACCCGTGACTGAATTTCATGCTCACTCCCTTCGAACAAACTAAGATCTCATCGACCTTCCTCTCTCTTTATTCTCTTCCCTAATCTGAATATCCTTCCACTCCTTAGGAATTCAACTTCTAGTTAACGTTCCATACTTCTTGGGAACATCTCAGCTCACCATTTCCCATTTTATTAACAAGTCATCTATGACATAGCCTTCCTCTGGGGTATGCGACTCAACTACTCAACTACAATATACCCTTCTCATAAACGAGCATCTTGATCCATGTACTGATAGATAACAAATATCTTATTCGGGGTCCTTGGAAAATTTTTATTTCAGCCTCACTATATGAGGTTATAGCCTCTACTACAAACTCAGTAATATATCCTTGCAAAATACTGTCAACCCAAAAATCGATAGCTCTAGAGATGGTGTTACTTACACTTATTACTTCGCACACCAACTAATCACTCCACTCGACTGCTTCTTTTCTTTGGAAATTTGTCTTCCTTCTTTCCAATATTGAAAACCACTCATGCAGTACAATGGGAAAATCTGTGAAGAATATCTCATGAATATCAGAATATTTGTATTCGTATACCCAGTTTTCAACGCTCAAATGAGATATTGAACTCTCTTCTTGCACGAATGATAGTGTCTTAGAATCCACCCAGTCCTCTATCTCGTTCTTCATCGTATGCCACAACATTTACCTCAACTCAAATGATTAATGGTTCTGGAAACGAAACCATTTGTTAGCCTCTTTCCCTTCCTTGTCTCGACCCGTGGTTCAATAACAACACAATACCAACATGACACCAAAAGACATTGGCCCGATAGAGCAAGCTTAGTCGGCAACGCCCATGAGGCAGGAAAAGTCTCACCCAAGATATCTTAATGGGTAACTGCCAGAACCATGTTTCTGTAGTTCGCGAGGGATTATATTCCCTTAGTACGTGGCTAAGGAGCTTGACAAAGATGATGAGATGGAGTCTTTCACCCTGCAACAAGTGCCACAGGTCACTAATGCGACACGACCTTGTCCTTACACTTTAACAACTGGTGCAACTACGTGAGGAAACCAATTCCTTATACTTGATAGACAATACACGACTTATATTATACTTAGGACATTAACCATGAACTCATAGACAACAATCCAACAATACTTTAAACATTCGTTCATTCATACTGTGGCATACATTCAACAACAACTGTAACTTTTATAATGTAAGATAAGAAAACATTCACATAAACATTCACTATTCAACAACATTCATCCATATAAAACAATAAATAACATGGAAACCCATATGGGAAAAGTCACCAAGGTGCTCTTCATCTCGCATGAGAAATATAGGTAGCACCTTGCAGCCTGCTACTTGTAGACTGTTCTTAAGATATGTCTTTCTGAATTAATATTCTTGCTCTCATGTTCTCTAGATTATTCTATATCTACTCCTACTGATACAAAAATAGCATGTATTGACTCTTCTACTTTACTAGTGTTCTGTGCACACAACTACAAGATCCACGATTCAACATTCTTCTCCTTATACTCACTCATTTTTGAGTCAAATATTGAAATACTACTGACTCTAACTTACTGAATGGAAAAATCAGGAACCAACTGAACCAGGAACCCTTATATAGAGTAGGTTCCTTTTATTTATAACATTTACAAGACCACATAGGGTCGGATGAGTACTCCTTAGTTATTACAGACTCAGGTGGTTACAACATATCTCTGTTACATTAAATATCAGCCCATACCTAGCCGTGAAAGTCCTGTTATACATTAACCACAGCCTTAACTAGCCACCGAAACATCCTTCAGTCTTCTGTACCAGTCATAACTAGCTGCAAAACTATCCTTCTATCTTCTGTTGGTTCATCCTTCTACATTATTCCTTGACTTGCTTATATCCAATGCTAACTATTCTACCTGCCTCTTCCACCAACTCTGGATGTCCTTTTCCTCGTCGCACCAACCCTGTCGCAGCTTCCTCTGCTCTGCGCTACATTTCCATTTTTATCATGACTGTCTTCGCTGTGTGCATGTTTTATCTTTCTATGCCGGTTCATTTTCTTCCTTATTGACCTACTTTTCCCTTGCCGTGCACTCACTTTTCTTCCTTTTCTTGCGTTTTAGATTCTTCCTTGTGCACTTTTTCTTACCTAACAAAATTAGCCAGTTTGGAAACATCAAAGTGATATCAAAAAGAAAAACCCTATCTAGTAAGGAAAATCAAATGCTAATCAATCTAAAGAAACAACCAAAACTTGTGATAGGAGTTGTAAAAAGTTAGGATCCTCATAGGATTGTCAAGCCACCACAAATCATGATATACCGCAGGGTCCAATAGTGAAATGTGACAAGGAGGATTGGGACCGTACCCTTTCCTGAACACCTGACTACATGTACAACACATGCGTAGTATCTCCCCGAGTGCTATTCTTGGTGTATTGTGGTTATAGGACGATCGAAGGGATATGCTTAGATGGTATCAAGATCCCTAAAAGCATTTCCCTATATACACAAGGTACGTGGGAGCTCCACTCCGTATTAGTGCTTTCTAATGCACAACCGTTCAAAGGGGGTGTTTTGATATACAACTGAGTATGTGAAGTACATTTCTATATACCTCAAGGGTACGTGAAAGGTCGTTATATATACTAGTGGTACGTGGAATAACCACACGATCCCCAGGATGCAGTGTAGGGAAATAATGACAGCTACTACACTTAAAGACATCAGAACATGTCTCTAACCTATCACACCTTTCTACAAAATTTTAACCTAATTCTAACATTTGATTTTATCTTTTGCGGTCAGGTGAATGCATGAGGTGAGTAGATGAAAGTAAAACCATGCAAAATGCTTATGCAAATCTTTTTCTTTCACTTTTCGCAAAATTCCCTACTTAAGGAAGAGATAGAGGTTTTGTTCCTACTTACCCACAATGATTAAATCCCAAGAAGACAAATATGGAACTATATCTTTAAACCTATTGCAAGCACACCATGACTTCAAAACAAGGAATTTGAAAAGGGAAATGACAAGATCTCTTTTCGAAAGAAAGACTATGATGACTATTATAGCTAATTTTACCACACATGGTTGATCACATATTTATGGCCTTCCCTATCCTCTGAAGACTCTTTAGACCCCATGGACTTATATTATCCTTTGATGTTCCAAGATCATCCCTAAAAAACCCATGTTTATTGGTGTACTCGACTTTTAACCCCATACTCACGTGTACATGCGACTTTTGACCTCAAACCCGTGTACATCAGGATGTGTGCATAAGTCCAATTTTTTTTTGTAATTTTCCTCATATGAGTCCGAATAAATTGACTCTTGGCCTTCAAAATGCCTTGAGAAATATCAGATTCCACTCTTCATTACCCTTTTGGAGTGCTATATAAGGAACCCCTTGGATACATTGAAGAGGAGGAATTGAAGAGCAAAGAAACTATAGTCCATTGTTGCCTCAGTTTGCTTATACTTGAGTGTGCATCCCTTTGTCTCTTTGGAGAAATTTGTGTTATTCCCAATCTTGCCTTTGTTTTGTCAGATTTATATCGATATATGGAGGATTGAGGTGGTGGAGGCTCAGGTGGAGGACTCAGTTTCTCCGGTTTGTAGACGTGTCAACAGAGGTTGTCACTCTTGTAATCTCTGATTTTATTAATAGAAATATATTTTCATGTCCAATTAATGTGCATTTGAATATGAATATTGTATCCATGGATTTATTTAATTTCTTATACATTATTGAATATATATGCTAGAGTAGGTCTAACACATTATTATATAGCATGATTGTCTTGTTTGTTGTTTTTGAGAGCGAATTGCTAAAGCAAGTGTGAACTGGAAAAGCTCAGTGGGGATCTACTTCAACCGTACAAAACAAGGTACAATTCAATATCCCTTAGTGTTAGTTGTTTGGTTTCTCTTGCATATTTGGAAATATTGATTTCTGGTGTCAAGCTTTCTATTGTGGTATTCCCCAAGCCACAGGAAGTTTCTCTCCATAACAGAATTAGCGACTCCACTGGGAATAGTTCCTAGTTGTTTTTCTTTGGGTTTTTGGTATTCAATGTACTTGGATTGCTTTTGATTTCTCTGTTTCTGTGTCAGGTCTGGGGGCATGTTTTCCCAGTAGGGTCCCAAAGAAGTAAATTTGGTCTTAGCTTGTCTATTTGCCCTATTTTTATGCCTTTTTCTTTCGGTACATGGGTTTTTCATTCACAATCGTGTATACACGCATGTTTTCCTTGAACAGTCACGTATGTATGCACTTTTACTAAAAACAGTTGCGTATGCTTTGATTTTGACCCTTAGTTGGAGGATTAAGTGTTGCTAGGTGAGTTTTGATGGTTGCTGAGTCTTCTTCGATGCTTCTGGTGTCTGTATACACCTTTCGTTTCTTACCAGAGACTTCTTTTAGTTTATTTTTTAAGCTTTGTTCTTGTCATCCATTTATCCATTTTTTGTTTTGAGATTAGTGCATTAGGTCTCTTTTACCTTAGTGCTTTGCTTGGCTATTGTTTGTGAGTGGTTGCAGGGTCTGGGGGTTGTAGAGTCATTTATTTTCTTTCATATCTCACTTATTGTAAAAAATAGAAAAATATTTTTTCTTTTGCATTGTTCTGCATCTCTTGCATTTTGCATTGGCACGGTACTTGCATTAGGTTTTCTTACTATTATTATAGTTATATTTTCATATAGGAATGATTGCACTTACATTTGAAGGAAAAATATTCCACCTCATGTAGTGGCATACCCTATTTTTCATTCTACACATTACACTTGGTATTACTTGTTAGGTGTGCATATTTACTTCACTGTTGAGTCATAACTTCATTATTTACATGACCATTTACCCTTTGAGTAATCACAACCAACTAAAATCAACGCTTAATAAAATGAATTAAATTCTTTTCTTTTATAGGGCGCATCAACAAGAATAGGTTTTAGGGTCTAGGAATAGTTAATTGTGAGTTAATTCTCCAAGACCACTAATCAAAACAAGTAGGTGTCTTTCCAGGTGAGAGTGTGAAACCCTTGATATAATTAGTGTTTCTTAGGATGCTCCTCTTATACAGGAGTTAAGCACGAGGTAGTGCACACAATTGTGATAGGGATGACCCCTGGTCACTTTCTGTGAGCACTGGAGATATTTCCAGAATTGTGTTGGTCGGAATATTTCACCTCTTACAGATAGCAAGGTGTTCCACTGGTCTAAATGGTTCGGATCAAGAACAAATAGATCACAGAGGCTGATAAATCTCCCTAGATATCTGGATTACAAGGCTTTGATATTCCATTTATGTACCTGCAAAAGAGTTCAACACGAAATGAATCAAAGCAACCAGAATATGATCTACTAATCTATGCTAGTGATTAAGGAATCTAGCAATATATATCTGAAATCAAACATCAACAATATATATGGGACATAAAATCAACTTGCATTAGAAATATGAAGAATTTTACAACCAAGCCTTAGTGTTGACATGCGTCTCCATGAAACCAGCTCTTCATCCCCAAAATATCTGACTCTAGCTCTCTATGCTCTCTCCAAATGATCTTGGGCCAAGAATCAATCCAACAGCATAACAATACCTTCAATGTTCTCCCCTAAACCATGGCTATGAGCTCATATTTATAGGGATTTAATGGATATAGATGGTTGAGAAATTAGTGGGTGAGGTGACCTCTGAGATCCTAGGATGAGGGATCTCGAGCTCAACCAACCCACAACAGTAGGGATAAGGCAGTACACAAGGCTTATCATCTAGAAGCCTTGAGAAACTTCTCTTTTTCCCTTTTTACCCAGGGTACCATGCTTCTCCTTCTATGACAGAATGGTTCTGGTAATAACCGCCTATGGACCAAGGGAAATGGGTGGTGGCACCGCTTGTGGACAACATATGAAAGGTGGTGCGAGCATGGGTAGCGCTCCTGGACAAAGGGACATGCGCGGTGCTAGGAATTTGTATGGCAGACTGATAAAAAACCATTTAGTCTTCACTCTAGAAGATGGGATTCAGGGCAAGTAGGTATGTCAAAGGTCTTATCACATGATGGTGATAGGATTTTGGTATAATAGGATGCCCCCCAAAGCATGAGTCTTAGAGTGACACGATAAACAAGAGCTCTAAGAACAAGTCGTTTCCAGGAGATGAAAATGTTGGCTGGATCGGAGTATGCAGTCAAGTAGGAATCTGTAGTACATCAGTATGTTGACTCATAGACACAAGTAACCAAAATCACAGCTGCAGAACAATACAAGGCAGATCCATGAGTGGAATAAACAAGCATGGATACTAGAATACAACCCATGTGATAGAGGACTCAAACTTGGACATAGATACCAGACATTAAATGTAGATCTATGTCATACTGACACAAATTTGAGCATAGCCATGGCCATACAAATGTGGATCCATGCTAGATATACAAAAATCCATCACAACCTGGGGAAAAAGCAATGAGCGCTTTTAAACAAATACCCAGGGTCTTCATCTCTTCTTCCACAAAGTATGATTCTATCCTTATGATTACAATGATCTGAAGCCGAACATGGTAGAAACCACTTGATTACCAACCAATGATGTGAACCGTTAACAAGTGCGAGGGAGATCACCATTAATGTCAATGATTCCCAAGGTACCCTAGTACAATCTACTGAGTGTGAATAGATGTCCTAATGTCAAACACCCAGTTGATTTTATCGATCAAAGGTCAATGATGTGAACCTATGTCGAGAGCGAGAGAATTTGTCATTAAGGCATACAGATCTCAAGGTACTAAATATTGTTTCTAAGCCTATTTCCTGGACGATGAGCTGATGTCAACAGGAATAGTCTCATCGAAGGAGGGCCATGATGAGTCCCACATCAATGACACAAAACTTGGAACATAGTTCTGGAATGATGTGAATGTAGTAACCATATGACTTACTCAAAGATACTGACACAAAGACTGTGTAGACTACAGAGGTAACACTTCTTCAAATCCCCTTTGAACATCGGGTAGCAAGACAAAATGACTTGGCAGCATGACTAGATAGGATAAATACACAATGTGACAGTGGAAAATGCATTCTTTTGAAAGACTCAAAGGATTGGCATGACTCATGAAATCGAATCGTCACGGAGATCAGCTCAATACCCAATTGACTGACATGATTGTGCAGACAAGTGCCATGTTCAAAAGGTAACAACAAACAACTGCCATTATTTGCAAAATGATTCCCTTTCCCATTTCCCCCATCATGATCGATGAGTGCCTTTTTTCAATTTCATGAGTTCAAAGACGGTAACAAACACTCGATATAGCTTGTCAGAAGACAAGTATAGTCTCATATGTTTTACGAACCTGAGAGAGGAGGGGTTCGTTCCCAAAAAGGTTTTTATTTTATTTTATTTTTGAAAGCAAATCAACTCAAATTTTACAAAAAATGAGAAAAAAGAGGTCTTGGAATGATTCCTACCTGGCACAGCGCTTCTCGGGGATTGACAGAGTGGTTCTATCCTAGAACCGCTTCTCGCCAACATGATACAAGTGGTGGCATCGTGTACTGCTCACTCTGTTCAGGCAGTGGCACCGCTCCTCGTACAAAGCATTGCTGTGGTTCCCTGTAGATGGCCAAAACAAGAAAGAGAATGATGGATCAAATCAAAAAAGACTAGATCAAGGTAAATATTGTTGAATTGAAAGTGGTAACAGGGCATAAAATACCAAAATGACTCAGATCTGAACAGATCTGGAAATTTCAAAACTGAATAATACAAATCAAAAAGTGGATCTGACTGAAAAGAGTTGAAGAAAATGGAGCCTGGATTCGAACAAGAGTTGCAGACTGAGGATGATCAGAACAACTGAATACAACTTTCCCCAGCGGGGTCGCCAGATTTGTTGGTCAGAATATTTCACCTCCTACAGACAGCAAGGTGTTCCACTAGTCTGAATGGTTCAGATCCAAAACAAATAGATCATAGAGGCTGATAACTCTCCCTAGATGCTGTAGATATCTAGAATACAAGGCTTTGATAGTCCACCTGTGTACCTGCAAAAGAGTTCAACACGAAACAAATCAAAGCAACCAGAATATGATCTACTAATCTATGCTAGTGACTAAGGAATCTAGCAATATATATCTGAAATCAATCATCAACAATATATATGGGATAGAAAATAAACTTGCATTAGAAATATGAAGAAGTTTACAATCAAGCCTTAGTGTTGACATGTGTCTCCATGAAACCCACTCTTCATCCCCAAAAGCTCTGACTCTAGCTCTCTATGCTCTCTCCAAATGATCTTGGGCTAAGAATCAATCCAACAGCATAACAATACCTTCAATGTTCTCCCCTCAACCATGTATATGAGCTCATATTTATAGGGCTTTAATGGATAGAGATGGTTGAGAAATTAGTGGGTGAGGTGGCCTATAAGATCCTAGGATGAGGGATCTCGAGCTCAACCAACCCACAACAGTAGGGATAAATCAATACATGAGGCTTATCATCTAGAAGCCTTGAGAAACTTCTATTTTTCCCTTTTTACCCAGGGTATCGTGCTTCTCCTTCTATGACAAAGTGGTTCTGGTAATAACCGCCTATGGACCAAGGGAAATGGGTGGTGGCACCGCTTGTGGACAACCTATGAAAGGAGGTGCGAGTAGGGGTACCGCTCCTAGACAAAGGGGCATGCACAGTGCTAGGAATTTGTATGACAAACTGATAAAAAACCATTTAGTCTTCACTTCAGAAGCTGGGATTCAGGGCAAGTAGGTATGTCAAAGGTCTTATCACATGATGGTGATAGGATTTTGGTATAACAGATTGTATTCATATCTAGAGGCCTTTGAGGTATTAATTGGTGCACCCTTGGGGTACCAGTTGTGATTTCAGGCTTCAGGATTTGCTACCATGCCCATGGTTGATCCTACCTGTGACTTTCTACCTGAGCATTGGTTATATTGAGGTGACCTTAGTTTCCTTACCAAGGTTATTGAGGGGGTATTTGTAGAGGATATTATGCAGGTGTCCTGGCCAAGTAGGGGTCAAACAGCACAGCCGCTATATGTGTTGAAGCTGAGGGCCACTATAATTGGTTACGAACCTCCACTTGTTATGTATGGGAGTCTCAAGCCTCTCCTAGGTGAGACATACCTACTTCATTCGGGAGCTCACTTATCATACTCTTGGTTTGCTTGTGATTTTGGTTTATATTTTCTTAGGTGTATGCTCTATGCACGTTAGTTTTCTTAGGGTTACGTAGCTAGATTGAGTCTTTTCTTTTTGTTGATTCATTCTGGATCTGGGTGTGGCACCCCACCATTCTCATCGTTTAGCAGGGCTTCCTCCTTCCACGTCACCTCTTCCTTTTGGAGAGAGAAAAATACATTCCAGGAGAACTTATTCTCACTTTGATTCACACACCATGGGCAATCATGATTCTGAGATTCTAGACCATCCCACTTCACCTCGTCTCTTGTGGGAGGATAAACCCTCGAGCACATATGGGACTCTATCAAGCTCTGGTCATCATTCAACTAGGCCGTCACATGAATATATTTCACACTACACAGACCACGTGCACACACATAGCTGGTATTGAATTCCGGGTGATGAGCTTCACCACACACCCACGAGTGCTAGCATTATTAGGTATGGCATGCCTGATGTTCCCAAGACCGGTCCGAAACCTCATGTTGAGTCAGATGTTGACCCTAGTGTTTTGCCCTAGGGAACTTCCATTCCTTTCCATGGGGAGAGGTTTGGTAGCACTAGTCACATTACACCTTCCATCCCTACAATGGAGGTTCCTTCACACACACATCCTAGGCCTAGCACTAGTATTCCTATTTGGGGATTGGAACCTAGACATGTGTATATTGGGGGCATGAGTTATATTCCTTCACATATTCCTTCGTCTTTGACACCAGTCCATTAAAATTCCTTTTTGACCACACATCCTCTTCCTAACTCTAGTGGGCCTTTTGGACGGAGTTCTACTACTAGCCATGTAGATTCTACTTCTGCTAACATGGTAGTGTCATAGGGCCATGTGCCTCCTTATGTGTCAGTAGGATATATACCTTCCCATGGACCATCCCATGGAAATTCTCATCGTCCATTTTATGGAACCTCTTATGTACCTTCTTACGGACCATCTTATGGACAAACCTACACACCTTATGGGTGTGAGTATCAACTTGCGTATCAGTCACCTAATTATGTATTTGTAGCACCCCGGTCTCAAGGTACTCTAAATCACAATCCTTATGTGCAAACCTATATGGGTCAAATGGGAGGAGGTTATCATCCCACTGGACAAGGCCATGGTGTATATAGAAATCAGCCTTATGCAAACCAGTCCTATCAGGGAGCATGGAACCAACCGACTCAACCTAGGATCCCTTTCCTTGCGACTTTGAATCTACCCGATCTCTTGAGATCAAAAAATTATCATGTATCTCATAACCCAGCATGACCGATAGTTCCTACCAAACTTCCTTCAAACATTCCCAAATTCGAAGGTAAGTTTGGTGAATATCCCGGTTAGCATGTTACGACCTTCCATCTTTGGTGCTCTTCGAACTCCTTGAACGATGATTTTGTTCGTTTGAGACTATTTCAATGCACCCTCATGAGTCTTGATGTGAAATGGTATATAAAGTTACCTAGGGGGACATATTATTCATTTCATGACCTTGCTATGACTTTTCTTAACCACTTCTAGCTACCCATGCGTTACGATGCCGATATCGAACTCTTGTCGACATTTCGGCAAGAAAAATCCACCCACATTTTTTATCATATTCAAGAGTGTTGTAGACAAACGAGGATGATTAAAGCCTTTATACCACCTTGGTTTCTTATAGAGTGGTTCCTCAAGTCGTTGTTACCCTATATCACGAAGGATGTTTCCACATCCAAAGTGCAAAATGAGGACCAAGCTATTTTTAGGGCCCAGCAGTTGGAATTAATTTATGCTCAGTCTAGGATCCTTTATGAGATCATACCTAATGCTCCACATTCCCATTTCAATCCCAAGTTCAAACTTGGGCCACATGCCGATGGTATTGTTGGCTCCGCAAGTACAAAACCCATAGATTCGGTTACGAAACAAGTGAGCCAGTTATCGCTTAACCAATCTGTGTCAAGACAAGCCATGAATTCATCCCTTCCTACTCAGTCGGTGAATGTACTTTCCATGCAATCATCGAACCTAAAAGGTAACTAGAAACCTGGAAGGAATAAAAAGAAAGGAAAAAATAATCAAAAGGGTGGGAATAAAAATGATAATGAGACTAATGACAAGAACAATAACAATAATAATGTTGGGGGGGACAAGAAGTCTAAGTGGAAGGTAAAATTTCCTTGCAAGTTGTGTGGGGATGACCACCTCACTCACTTGTGCCCTCGTATAGAAGATGCCCCGAAGTTCATAGCACATGGCCCAACTATGTTTACAAATCCTTTACCAAATAATAAAAATATGAACTCGAGTACCATGGATCCTAGTTGCATGTCTAGTGGAACTCAAAATTTGTTGTATGCTGCTAATGGCCACGGTTGCATCAACATGGTGAAAGCTACTAGTGTTGTGATGTGTGCAAAAGACTATGGTTCATGACAACCAGACCTTGGGAAAGAACCTGCTCCACCTGAGAGCCCTTTGTGAATTGAAAACCCTACGGATAAGACTGAAGTTCTGCCTTGCATTCCTAAGGGATTCTTAAAGCACTTGGGGCACAATCCTAATGCTCAAGCTTCCAAGAACTATTCAATAGTCAATAATTTGGTCCAGACTCCTTGTGTGATGTCTACATTAGAAGTACTTTAAACTTGTCCTTCATAGAGAAAGGAATTTTTGTCGGCTCTTGGGGTGGTTGATGATAGCTCTTCTCCTAAGATCAAATTTGAAACTCATGGAATACAACCTCGCTTTCATTACTATGGGTCTCTTCTGATTCACATAGAGTGTCTAAACCACACCATCAAATGTACTGTGATTGATGAAGGAGTTGTTGCTTCCGTGATGTCTTTGGCTTGTTAGAAGGGCTTAGGTTCTCCCATGTTGTCTAAATGTGCGAGCATGTTGACTAATTTTGATGGAAGATTTTTTTGGCCGCATGGTATAATACCTTCCCTAGAGGTCTAATTGGGGGGGAAGACTACTACGATCGAGGTTGAGGTGGTTGATGTGCCCCTTGACTACAATATTTTTCTGGGTAGGAACTAGATGTACAATATGCAAGTTGTAGCATCTTCCCTATTCCGAGTAGTTTGTTTTCCATTGGATGGGAATATCATTACTATTGATTAAAAAACATTTCCAGAATCCGTGTGTAAGAGCATCATTGGGATCTTCTATCTCGATTATTGATCATTCTCAGCCGGCAACTGAGAATGTCAGTATGGGTATGTGTCCTTCTCTCATGGGAACCTTTAGTTGTCCTGTGCCCGTTCTTATCATTGGGTCTAGTCTTGGTAGGGCTTCGAACTCGTTGAATTCAGTCTTCTTTTGCACCTCTCATATGGAGGATCCTTGGATTCTTCCTTCACCAAGTAGTTTGAATGATAATTTTATACCTGCTGAGATAGATGTGTTGTTTCCTCTAACATTGGTGGTGTATCAAACTAATCTTGATCATGTTGTAGAGTCTAGTCATTCCTCTTTGCAGATGGAGGAGGAGGACCCTTATGTGCTTCCTACTTGGGTAGTAGAGTCTTCTCACTCTCAAGACTTCCTTGATGATGTTTTTCCATATGATGAAGCTATTCTTGAGGTTATGTCTGGGATAGAACAACCTTGAGGAGAGATGCACCATAGATCATATTTCCTCCCTAAGCTTGATCGTTTAGAGTGTAATTACTTTAGTGAGAAATTTGGTAGCCCTGTGGTCCCATTAAGCTCTCCTAGTCAAATTGTTGAAGGGAACATGCCTAAACTATCACCAATGATACCTATCAATATTTCTTGTGATCCTGGTAAGATTCAGAATGTTTACATTGGGGTGGATTGTTCCCCTAATGGGATTAAAGAGTACATCGATATTTTCAAGTCATTTCATGATTTTTTTGATTGGTCATACAAAGAAATGCCGAGAATATACCCTCGCATTATCGAACACAAAATCAAAACCTATCTGGATGCAAAACCGGTTCGACAACGTTTGTGTGCCATGAATCCTAGGAAAGATCCTGCTATTAAAGCAGAGATAGAGAAACTTCTCAAAGCTGGTTTTATCTATCTCATTCCCTTGATGGAGTGGGTTTGAAATCTCATTCCAGTGGATAATAAGCAAGGAGTGATATGCATATGCACTGATTTACATAATTTTAATCGAGCTTGTCCTCAAGATAATTTCCCTACACCATTTATTGATCAAATTTTGGACGAGTGTGCGAGAAGTGAGGTTTTCTCCTTTATGGATGTCTTTTCTGGATATAATCAGACACAGATTAAAACTGAGGATCAACATAAGACTATATTTATTTGTCCTTTGGGAATTTTTGTATATCAAAGGAATCCCTTCATCTTTAAAAACATTGGAGCTACATTTCAACGGGACATGACCTTTTCCTTTCATCATCTCAAAAATATTTGTTGGCCACTTTTCCTAACTCATGTGACCCAGGTTCTACACAGCCTGTCAACCCAACAAACACTCGAGATACCGACTCAACAAAGCAAGCCCCGTCGACAATGCCCGCAGAGCAAGTGCAGTCTCACCTGAGATATCTCTTCGATGGGTAACCATGGGAACCATGTTTCCACGATTGTCGAGGGATTATAGTCCCTTGGTGCACGACCAAGGAGCTCAACCAAGTCATGAGGATGGAGTCATTTTCACTGAAATGTAGCGCACACTGTGCATATAAATACTAATGGCATGACACTGATTCAGCCTTAGTACTTGAAACATAACTGAGTATAAAGGAAATCTAACAGATAGGCGCAATATAATAGACGCACAACAATGATTGCACCATAAACATAAACTACTATTCAAATGTTGTGCATAATAACCTATTCATGCATTAGGTATTTTATTGACAGTGCGACATTCATTCAAACATGACAGGACTTGCATCGTAAGCATTAAAAAATAGAAATATAAACAACCATACACATTCGATCATCAACACACATGAGAGTTCACGTGGAAACCCATATGGGAAAAACCACAAGGCCCTTTTCATTTGGCATGAGAAATATATGGCGCCTTCATCCTGCATTTGACTGCAGACTTTCCTAGATCTAGCTTTCGGCTTAGAATCTTCCTTTCTCTCATGCTCTCTGTCTTATTTATTTGAATATACTACTAACATCTATTGATCCACACATGGCTTGGATCGACCTCTCTAGCAGAGCTTCTCTTCTAGTGCACTAACTCTGACTACATCCTACAGACTTCTGACTACTCTACTACTCAAATCTCTCAGCTTCACTCTGCTCTCTCATAGATCTCCCCTCTGTTAACCCTTCAAAATAAAATAAGACTAAAAATACTGAACATAACACAATAATATTCATAGAAGCAACTATGAACAAGCCTCCAACTATTGAATCCCTCCCATTTACACTATTTTACATGACCACGTAGGGTCGAATGCATATAGGAAGTCTATTAACTATCACCATTAGCTGCCCCTCAGGCTATAGCTGTGGTGATCATGACTTGACACAAGGCACTAACGACCTTATTTACAGCATGCTTTCAATCGTGTGCCATCCATCGACTTAATCCGACTTCAGCACCCACGATCGCCCTGTCGCTTTCGGCTGTTTTTCTAAACTTGTGCTTCCATTTTACCCTGCAGCATAATTCTTCTGTGTAGTTTCCCTTTTCCACGCAGGTGAAATCTCTTGTGCCTATTCCTTCTTCTGCGAAGCTTTCTTGTTTTTCATAGTTTCCTTTGTCCGTGCAGGTCTCCTCACCTACAGTTTCCTTTGTCTGCGCAGATTTCCTTCCTTGTGCTTGCACTGCATATTGACTCTTGTGCATTTATTCTTTTGCGCTTATTTCTTGCATGCTTTCCCCAGGCCCAACAAGCCCCCAACACTTACATGTGGCTCATCATGAGCCACTAAGCAGTGGAGTTAGCAGGTGGCATGACATGCGCAGTTGTTTCTTTTGAAATTTTTTTTCCCCACGCCTTTCTCCTAATTCGTCTCTTGCACATTTTGTCACTTGTGTGTGTTTTTTTTTTGTGGTTTTTCGTGCACCATGGACTTATCCTATACTTAGAAAAAAAATTAAATGATGAATCTTGGAGTTATACAATTTATTCTTTGGCCTCATCTGAAGAGTCTATTTCCATAGGTTTTTTTTGTGTGTGCTCTGGGGCTTCTTGATGGCATTATCCTTTATCCTCTTCATCTTGCTATCCCTCTTTGTCTTCTTTTTCCTATTCTTCTTCCTGTTCCTCTTCTTCTTTTTCCTCCTCTTGCACCTCCTCTAGTGCATCTTCTGGCATAGATTGTTCTATGCTTCCAACCTTCCATTCGAATTGAGAAAAAATGGGAGTAATCCTTTCTATATCCCGTCAAGCTTCTTCTACCTACTGATCCACTCCCTGCACTCTGTCGGTGCTAGGGTGTTCTAACAACGCATTGGCCAATGCCTGCGTGAACTCGTTGATTCACTGCTGGACAGGATGAATTAGCCTTGTCACCCTTTTATCTTTGGCTTGCTTCTGAGACATCTCCTTGTTGTGCATGTTTTCCTAGTCACATAGGGTTCTTGCCTTGTATTGGAGATACTTGAGCTTAGCCCCTTTGGAGATTTTCTCCTTGGTTGACAGCTTCTTAATCTCTACCTTCACCTCCAATACCTATAGGTTTGCTTTCCACGCCTATTCGGAAACCTTCTATGTAGTCTCATCATCGATGAGCTGCACCCATGCCATGGCAATTGTTTCCACTACCTCTGTGTAGATCTTCTCGGCTTCCTTAAGTCGACCAACAACATCATTTTCTTATTCTTGTCTTTGCTGCACAACTTCATGGGGCATGTTTGGCTTCTGGTTGGTTTTCATTTCTTGAACTTGTTTCTTTAGGTCTGCGGCTAGTTTGGATAACTACCTCAGTTTTTGCACAGGTTCTACCTCAGCTTCTTCCTCTTCATCTGACAGTTCTGCGACTACCTCCTTTATCGCTTTTTCTAGTGAATCCTGGCTCTGGTCTTGGGCTTCCAGGTCTTCCTGCTGGCACTTGATAACTTGTTTGCACGCCTTTGGTTTCCTGGTTCCCTTGGCTTCCTGATATGCAACCATATTTTCTTAGATTCTTATCTCTATAGCTATGGCATGCTGAATGGAATAGATTTGTGGCAACGTCAGCTTAGAGAAATCCAAAGTTAATGTGTCCAAGCTATGGACATTTACCTCTTTTTCTGCTTCTTTTGTAGAAAATGCATGCACAGAAATTTCTATTCTCAAGGGTAGGAGCAGCACCGGCATCGCCAAAGTGTCTACTGGGTCGACACCATAGGTTTCAGCCTTCACAGTGTCACACACTTATGTGATGAAATTTTCCAACTGGTTAACTTGTGCAGTGATCG
Source organism: Pseudotsuga menziesii (assembly GCA_001517045.1). Classification (NCBI taxonomy): domain Eukaryota; kingdom Viridiplantae; phylum Streptophyta; class Pinopsida; order Pinales; family Pinaceae; genus Pseudotsuga; species Pseudotsuga menziesii. Next base: position 323,167 of record LPNX010736006.1, read on the forward strand.
AAGCTGTCTAATTGGTTTGCTTGTACATGATATTACCCAAAGTATTCTCAGCTACTTCGATGATTGCCTGTCTAAGAAGAGTCATATCCTCTTCTGTTATGTTCATGACTTGGAGTCGGTTAGCCTTCTGCTTCTTCCTATGTGGGATGCCCAAGGCTTATTCATCTTCCTCCATGGGTTGTTTTCCCTTCCTCTTCCTGGTTCTTTCGACATGCACCTCCTCATTAATAGGGAGGTCTTCTTCACCGGTATTAGGTGGGTCCCTCTCTTCTTCTTCTTCTTAGGATTCATCCTGATGCTCTTGGGTGATGGTATTGGCACGGTCCTAGGGGGGTTCTCTTGTGGACCCCCCTACGATGCTTGCTACTCTGCAAGCACCTCCTCACACTGGCTAAGCCATTCTTTAGGCTAGTCTTTGACTTCCCTCTCGATATCTACATTTATGATGATGAGGAAGGTCAAGAGTGCATCCTTCTTGGGGTCATTGCATGGGTGCAAGATGATATTGTGTGCCCCTTCAAATAATTTAATGAAAGGATACTTGGCCACCACCATAGGGAACAGTCTACACTGCTAGCATATGATCTGTCTAAGTATTTCTCCTTGGAGAAAGAATTCAACCTTTGTATCATCCTTGTGTTTGTTGTCTTTGTGGTCCCAGAGGTTCTGGAACGGTACACCAAGGAGCTCCATTGGGATGTCCATGGGTTGATAATCTGGTGGAGGAGTCCAGGTTGTAAATGAGATCAAAATCAGCAGCCATGAGAAGTGGAACTTTGTTGTGATATTTTTGTGCACGTCAATCGTGTTGTCCACCAGTTTGTTTAGAAGGAACTAGGACCAGTTAATGTGCACTCCTTATGTGCACTATTCTGCTAGCTCTACTATGGTGGCAGTGAATTTAGTAGGTCACATCTTGCACATAACCTTACTGCACAAGATTTTTGTTGCAGCCCTTACAACAGTGTCATCGATAAAGCTAATTAGGTATCCCTTTCCATCGCGGATAAGTTGGTACTTGCCCTTCATGTCATTTTTGTCTGTTTTTTCCCTTTCCTTATGCATGTACAGGGCTGGGTTGACTCCTTGCCATGGGAGACCCGTGATGGCCAAGATTAGGTTCATCATTACCTCATATGACTTTTCCAGCTAGAGGTAGACTCCATGGAAGCAGGCCAGAAGCTGCTTGACATACATCCTGACCGGGGTAGTGTGACCGAAATGTGGCATAAGGAGCATGTTTAAGATACATGACTGCTCCAACCCATGCACCCATTCCCTTATAGAAACTAGGCCTGCATTCAGTGGTTCACCAGGCACCGCAACCATGAACTGATTTCTAGCCAGCTCCTCTTGTTTCCTGGTGTCATAGTATTCAAAATTCAAGTCCTAAAGTTTGGGAGTGATTATATCCAGATACTGTGGGAGGCCTTCTAGGATGGTGGGCTCTTCCAGAAGTTCCTACACATCCACTGCCACTTTTGTGGTGCCTGGTAGTCTAAGTGACACATATAGAGGCAGGAAGTTCTTTTCTTCATCAATGATTTCTGTGTCCGTTGGTGGTGGTGGTGGCAGAACTGGGTCGGCTCTGCGGGCCTTGGGGATCTTTGCTACGGGGCCAGAGGAAGTGGGGAGGTCTACACTCAATAGATATTTGGCCACAAAAACTTGTGCTCCAACTGGTTGCACTGGTGGCCGAGTTGCAGGTACCTCCGTCAGCTGGCCCCTTATTGATGGAGAGCATGGCATCCTTTGTGGTGGTTTCTGCAGTGCCTTCGGCTTAGCCTGTGTATTTTTCATCTTTTTTGTGGGCCGACTGGGTTCAGGGATGTAAGGTACCTCTACTATCGGGAAGGGTGAAGCCGGTGAAACTATGGAGTCTTCATTGTCACTATATAGCTCAACAATCATGGGATTCGAATCTGAGGGATGGTTTTGGTTTACTCAGTGGGATCGTTTCTTTGGTTTCTTGGCTCGGTAAGGCAATGTAAAGGTTACAATGGTAGAGGTTACTACTTTTTATAGGTGATCGGGCCTCCAATATGTGACTAGAATCAATGATGGACCATATGATGGAGCACATGGGCTCATCCTTTGTCTCCTTTACTCGCATACTTAGATTCAATTATGTACTTGTAAAGGTAGTTAAGGGTAATATGACAGATGGGACCAAAACACACGCCGCCATTCTCCTTGGACTTTCCAAATTAATGCTACTGAGATGTCATTATCGCTAGATGTTTTTAGAATTCCCATGCATTTAACAGTTTGTCCGTGTCTTCCAGCTATCTACCACTTCCCACCAGTTGTCTCTTAGCTGGCTTGTTGGCGGGTTTTCATTGTACCATTTTTCAGTGCAACTTCCTTTTCCTTTGCCAGGTTGCACTGGAGATGCTTCTTTCATTGCTTTACTCCCTTTAGATCCCTCTTTTTTTTGTTTTTTTGCTATGCACCTCAACCTTATGGGATCGTTTCATAGTCATCCCTGTATGGTTTTAATCGGATGCCATTGATCATACCCGTAACCAGTGTTCCATCCAGCTTATGTATTTTTACCGTGTCTGCTTCAGTAATGTGCGCAACCATATATGGGCCTAGCCAGTGCATTTTGAGCTTTCCTGGGTGCTTGAGAAACTTGTTGTCATACATCAGAACAAGTCCACTGACCTTGAACTGCTTTTTTCTAATGTGGCAGTCATGCCACGCTTTCTATCGCTCTTTTTCCACATTTTGATGGAAGCCCGCAATGAAGCGTTCTTCCTCCCTTTGAATCAGCTGCACAAGTCTTTCTTCCACAGCGTCGATATTTGTCATCTCTGTTAGCACAGCAATTCATAGGCTTGGTACAATGTACTCCAAGGGCATGACTGCTTCTTGTCCATACACTAAATGAAAAGGAGTATATCTAGTAAGTCATTTGCATGTTGTTCTGTAAGCCCATAATACTGCTGATACTTTCTGGTCCCATTCATCTCACGTACATTACAGACCTTGGTCAAAGCATTCTCCAGTATCTTGTTGAAGGCCTCAACAGTTCCATTTCCTTGAGGATGGTAGGGTGTTGTCTTCTTGTACTGGATTTGGAATTATGCAGTCAGTTCAACAATTAGCTTATTTACAAAATGCATACCTTGGTCGTTGATAAGGATCTTCAGGAAACCAAACCTTGTGACTACATTTTCAAAATGAAACTTCGCCCAAGTTGCGACGATGCAATATTTCATAGGTGCCGCCTCTTCCCATCTTGTCAAGTAATATGTAGAGGTTGTAATATAGAACGCACCAGTCCATTTCCCTAGCGGAATAATAGGGTCGATAAAATCCACTGCCCATTTATTGAAGGCCTGCAGTATAATTTGTGGCCCCAGTGCCATTTCATCACGTCATGATGGTTTACCTGTTCTTTGACGCTTATCACAATCATGACAGTATTTCCTTGAATTCATATGTACAGTTGGCCACTAGAGTCCACCTTACAAAATCTTGTGCATCGTTTCCTTCCTGGCGTAGTTCCCTCCTATAACACCCACATGAGATTCAACCATTACCCATTTCCTTTCATGATCAAAGATGCATATGCACAGTATTTCATCTGGTTCCAACTTATACAGTTGTCCTGCAATTAGTGTGTAGTCTACAGCCTTGACAACTAGTTGTTTCTTTTGCCATGTCATATAATCTTCAGGTGCATAGCCTGTATTCAATAAGTGTATAATAGCATCAAATTATTTATCGACAACATCAATAGAAACTAGCTGTGCATCAGGTATATTATCCTCCAAGCTATTTGGTTCCTCACCACTTTCAATGTGCAACAAGTGGTCTGGCCAAACATTCAGTCGACCTCGCTTTACAATGACTTCAAAGTCAAATTCTTGAAATAGGAGGAGCCACTAGCAGATATTCCCCTCCAACACTGGCTTATTAACCAGGTACTTCAACGCAGAATAATCGGTGAACATTTTGAAGTGTCTACCCAATAGATAATGTCTAAACTTTTGTATTGCATAGACCATTGCAAGCCCTTCTCTTTTAGTTGTGGTATAGTTTTTCTCTGCTGTTGACGGTTTCCTGCTTACAAATGTAATCGGGTGGTCAGTTGTGCCCCCTCCTAGTTGGGTTAATACTATACCAAGCACAATTGATGATGCATCAACATATACATGGGATTCCTTCTTCTAGTCTGGGAATATTAATATCAGTGCGGTGGCCATTTTTTTTTCAACATACCCAGACTTCCTTGACAATCTTTGTTCCACTCGATTTTGGCATCCTTCTTCAACAGTTTCTCCATTGGGGAAGTTATTTGCATGTACCCTATTATGAATTTTCAATAATATCTAGTATGTCCCAATGTGGATCTGAGTTGCGTGACCGATGTGGGCGGAGGTAGGTCCAGAATAATTGCCACCTTCGCGGGATCGATCAGTATTCTGTCATGGCATACTACATGGCCCAGCAGTAGACCAAATGGTGCACAAAATATACATTTTCTCAAATTCAGGACAATTTGATACTGGAGACACCTTTCCAGCATCATGCCCATATTTTCAATATGGTCTCTCACCATACCAAATACCATTAATCCATCAAAATATACTTCAAGAAACTTATGAATGAAATCTTTAAAAGAAGAAACTACTATTCTAGAGAAAATAGTAGGGGTTTTTTAAGGCCAAAGGGCATTACCGTGTATTGCTAGCATCCCCATTCTGTTACAAAGGTTGTTTTGTGGCGGTCCTCTTGCGTAATTCTGACTTGATGGTAGCTTGAGAATCCATTTGTGAATGAGTACATTTCTTGTCCTCCAACGCTTTCCAAGAATTCATCTGTAAATGGTGTTGGGAATGGATCATGTAAGCAGGAATTGTTTAGCTTCCTAAGGTCGACATAGATCTTGACCTCACCTGTCGCCTTTTTGTCCTGAATCACTATAGGCATTATCAACTCCGACTCTTAAATAGGTTCAATGATTCCTTATTCCATCATGCGATCCACATCTGCTCTCACTTTTTCTTTATAGCGCGGATTTAGTATGTACGGGCGTTGTTTTACTGGTCTTGCGTCGGGTTTGAGCGGAATTTTCATTTCACCCAAATATCCTACTATCCCCTTCATTTCCTTGAATTTCATTGGGAATAGGTCTTGGAACTCATTTAATAGATCAGTGATTTTGGCTACTATCTCTTCATCCCAATAGTCTCCAATGTTAGCAAATTTTGGATTGTCTTCCGACCCAATGTTAACTTTCTTGATCTTTAGTGGCTTGATAAACTATTCACTAGAAATGTCGCTTCCTTCTATTGCACATGATCCTTCTGACTCTGGAATATTAATGTCAGTCGGATCATCCTCTGGATCTCCGGAGAGGTTATAGCAGGTCATCCAGTGCTGAATGGTTTCACAGCACTGGTGGGAATGCGTAGTGCAGGGTTCAGAATATGCAATCTCCAATGGGATCTATGCAAATATCTTCTCCTTAAGAGTCTTTAGTGCAATATCAACTGTTGTTTTCTTGTCTGTGAACTAGAATGTGTATGTGAAATTCTATGCAACCTTCTCCCATTCTCTTTTTCCCTGGCGCAGCTCCATGGATGTGTACCGGCCTCTAGGTGTCGTTTCGAGAGTATGGATGAAATGGTGAACCCACTCCTGGCATGGGTAGTTAGAGAATGCTGCAGAACACTTCTCCAAGTGTTAAAAAGGGTCTAATAACCCTATATACCTTTGCATTGTAGTTGTGACCTTGTCTTCGAACCTTACTTCCAATAGCCGTCTTCACTGTGGCCATTCAGTTATCGAGCTTTTTTGTGTACCCCACCATCGCACGGGTGTAGATTTTAGCGCAAATTACAACGTAGATAATCACTATGGCTATGTTACTAATTATTCAAACTCAGACAAGAAAATTTCCAAGTTAGGAAGCCCTTCGTATGTAGGCAGTGACCGCGACAGAGTTCCCACTTGTCGGACAGACTTAGTTATCCTAGCACATCTCCTCATAGAGACTTCATGTAATTGGTTCTACCAGTTCTCAAGTGCCTCCTCTAAGTTTGATGTACATGAACTCATGCATCTCCATCTTAGGTTACCATCCACAGTAGGATTAATGTAATCCTCCTTAAGGGCAATGACAATGATAGATTTTGTCAAGGTGATCACCTTGCCCTTCGTTGAACATCGGTTCAACGTATCTCTATCCTTTCAGTGGATAGAGGGGCGCAAATACCCTCATCTCATCATCTTCAAACGATAGGGTCCTTCTTCTAAAGTTTATAATAGTTTGGTTTCCCATCTCCCAATCGATCCCCAGTAGCACGAGATATGTGTTAGTGTCATCTACTATATTGATGACCTTGAAGTTTGCAAAAGTGCACAATCCTTCAATATCCACTTGGACTTGACTCATCCTACCAATGGGCGGGACCTTTTCCTAATTAGCAAGCCTCAATTGAATTGGGTGTTAAATTTTCATATGCTTAACTAAGACATCAGTATATCATTTCATTTTTCATAATAAAAGCATATAAAACAGGATCACTGAAAGAAACAGTATCACAAGAACAACACAGATTTATCCTGGGAAAAACCCAGCAAAATATTCCTCAATATAGATGCCCCAAAAAGGGAAAAAGGTAAAACCAACAAGGAGATCAAAAACCTGATTCTCCTCCTTCTCCATCAACTCCTCTCCTCCACAAGTGCGCTATTCCAAGTGAGTGTGTGTGTCTCAAGTAAGGAGCACTACACCTCTATTTATATTCATCTGTTCACTTAAAGTTTACTCAATTAACATGTCGGCTTAAGTTAACTCATGTAGGCTCAAGTTACACATGTAGTCTCAAGTAACCACATTGGGGTGCTGATGACCTACCTTTACAATTTGAGGGGACTACCTCATGACTCTTATTAGTTCTTCCGATTAGGAGCATCGGGGTACAATGAAATACAAATGGTTCTCCCGGTTGGACCATCAGGGACCACAAAAGATACATAAAGAATATTCTTCGAAGTTACAATATTTCAACACTCCCCCTTAACGAGAAGGGTATTCTACATCAACAACAACAAGAGAAGAGATGGGGGACATCATCAACATCACTAGGGTAACACATCTATAAATAATTGGAAGCTTTTCAACATCATGTAGTCTTCATCTTCAATCTTCAATCTTCATCATCAGCAACATCTTCAGTCTTTGATCTTTCAATTAGCAACGACATCTTCAGCACTTGGATCTTTCGATCAGCAACATCTTTAGCACTTTGACTGTCCGATCAGCAACAACATCTTCAGCATTTTGAACTTTCGATCAGCAACATCTTCAGCACTTTGATTTTTCGATCAGCAACAACATCTTTAGCATTTTGTCCTTTTTGATCAGCAACATCTTTAGCATTTTGACTTTTCGATAAACAACATCTTCAGCACCTTGACCTTTCGATCAGCAGCAACATCTTCATCATGATATTCTGATCTGTTGATCATAATCATCATCACATTCTGATCTTTCGATCAGAAACATCATCATCATACTCTGATCTTTCGATCAGAAACATCATCAACATACTCTGATCTTTCAATCAGAAACATCATCATCATACTCTGATCTTTCGATCAGTACGGCATCATCATCATCAGCAACAACCTGCAATCCACAACTCAAAGACAAAAAGTCTTTGGATCACTTTTGGACTTAAAGTCCAGGGATGATACAATCCCACCACATTCTCGACAACCGAAGTCACTGGATACAATTACGGGATAATCACTCCCTATCACTTTAGGACTTGAGTCCAAGGATGATGCAATCCTACCACATTCTCGACGAACGAAGTCATTGGATACAATTACGGGATAATCACTCTGTATCACTTTAGGACTTGAGTCCAAGGATGATGCAATCCTACCACATTCTCGACAACCGAAGTCGCCGGATACAATTATGGGATAATCACTCCCTATTACTTTAGTACTATGTCCAAGGATGATGCAATCCTACCACATTCTCAAGGACTGAAGCCACCGAATCTGTTATGGACAAATGTCCCAGGATGATACAATCCCTCTTCATTCTCGAAGACCGAGGTCTCCGGATCACTTTAGCGAAGGTGCCCAAGGATGATACAATTCCATCACATTCTCGATGACCAAGATCACTGGATCTATTATGGACAGATATCCCGGGATGATACAATCCCTCTTCATTCTCGAGGACCGAGGTCTCTGGATCACTTTAGGGAAAATTCCCAGGGATGATACAATCCCACTGCAACATCACTACTCCCCCTTTCGAGGAAGGTCTGTCCGAACAACACCAAGCTTGTCTCGAAAGTGTTCGAACTCTACTCGAGGCAGAGGCTTCGTCGGTACATAATCATCCAAACCATCATCATCTACATCTTCAATATCTGAATACTGATGTATCACCATCTGTATCTCTAGTATGTGAATACTAAAAGCATCATCATCTATATCTTCAATATGGGAATACTGAAACATCATCATCTCTATATTCATTATAGAAATACTAAATCACCATCATCTGCATCTACAGTATCATTATCTTCATCTTATCTTGTATGTAGAAATACCGGATTTCTACGTGTTATGTGGAACACATGGTTCTTTGTCATCACAACTGTGGTTATCACATAGAATCATTGTTGTATCCATCTTCAGGTCAAAGAGACCTGATATCGGCTTCTGAAGCCATATGGCTTCATAACATAGTAGAGCAATCTGCTATGTATTCTGCTTCAACCATGCTAAGAGAAACACTGGACTGTTTCCTGCTAAACCATGAACTCATAGCAGACCTCAAAGCATATACCTGATTTTATTTTCCTGTCTGAGATACTTCCAGCCCAATCTGCATCTGTGTAGCCATACAATCTATACTCATTGCTACCATCATAGTATAGACCAAAGTCTATAGTCTCTTTCAGATATGTTTTGCAGCTACTAGGTGAACCCGTCTTGGTTGAACAAGATATTGACTTAAGGTGTTCATAGCAAAACAAATGTCTGGTCTAGTATTTGTTAAGTGAATCAATGACCCAATGATCTGTCTGTAGTGAGTCACATCCACTAACTCTAATGAGTCATCAGCTAATAGCTTCAGGTTGGAGTACATGGGTGTGGCCATGACTTTGCATTTGAGTCTCTTCAATATCTCTACCACATACTTTCCTTGGTTGAGAAAGATTCCTTTTGAACTTTGCCATACTTCCAGACCTAGGAAATAATGCATTAACCCAAGGTCTTTCATCTCAAATTATTCTGCTAGTTTCTTCTTACTTTCCATGATCTTATTCTCATTCCCTGTCAAGAATAATTCATCCACATATAGTAATAGAATGACAGGTACATCTTCTACAACCTTGTAGGAAAGGTTAGGATCGTCTTTACTCTTGGAAAAGCCCATGCTCATCAGGAAACTATCTATTCTTCCATACCAAGCTCTGGGAGCTTGCTTCAGGCCATAGAGGGCCTTCTTCAACTTGCATACTTGATTCCTTCTGTCTTCAGCTTCAAATCCTCGTGAATATTCGATGTAAAACTCTTTCTCAATCATACCATTAAGGAAGGCTTGTCTTTACTTCATCATGGAAGAAACTACTGTGATAGTTTTGAGGGAAATGTACCTTGCTTCCAGAAGTAAGTGTCTCTTCAGAATTAATTCCCTCTTTTTGATAGAAACCTCTAGCCACAACTCTTACCTTACTTCTATCAGCAACATATCTTATCTTTCAAATCCATTTGGAAGATACCACATTCTTGCTTTCTGGTTTGAGTACTATATCCCAAACATCATTCTAGTATCACAACATCTTCTATGAGTTTGTCTTCTCAGGTCATCAACATATCCTAGTCTTTTGCATTCAACCTTGAAGGTTGGAACCTACTTTACTCTTGGTAAAGTCTCGATCCATCACAAAGCTATCCATCATGTCATACCATGTCGAACTCAGATATAATTTTCTATAGTCACTCCCCCTAAAGTGGAGTATCATCTTCCCTCTTCATTTTGTACAGGTGGTTCTATGCTTGACATATACTGGTCAATAGAGTATGTCATGTCATAGTCTATTCTTTATAGGGAGAATCACGAATCTTGTTTTGTACACTTGTTCCATCATATCGTATACATCATTCCCCATGATCAACTGTTACCTTTGATCATAGCTTCTTTTATAGCATTCTTTTCTTCATCTTGAGTTATCTCTTGTACCCATGGTGGTCTTCATCCTTCAAGGTGGATCTACCATTCTCTGAAACTCTTTCTTCCGTCATGGTGTCTCTAACCCTGGGAGCTTCAGATTCATGTTTATTGGAGTGAATCTTGAATTGTCATCACTTGTTCTTCGGAACAAGTCTCATCCTTCTTTTCTTGTAGGAGGTTGTTCGTGACCTTTCCTACAATTCAAATGTATCAGTTTCATGGTTAGAGATATTTCATAAAACATATGTATAACGACAAATTCTTATGCATCATGCAACTATTTAGTTAATACAACATTCATCCATATCTCACATAAAATTTCTAGATGCCTTCCATCTCTACCATGACATTATTGAGATTGTGCACTAATCCAATACGTTAGCGAAGAGGTTTGATAATTAGCAATGGAGAGTTGTATAACACCATGAGCTACTTACCCATCACATGCATATTAGTAGTATACAGTCATTAATGCAAACAATCTATCATGCATAACACATCACTGAATATAATCAAATGTATAACAAAACAATATCATGAAATGACAATTGAATACTTATCTTTATTTGTTTCATGGGTATATTCCTTCTTGAGTCTTCAACTTTATCGTCTTCTTCATTCATGATAGCATCATTTCTTATCCAAATGTTGAGGTGGATAAGAAGTTCTTCAAGAGTTGAGATCTTCATATTCCTCATTGATTGAGGGATCTTCTTTGGAAGATGAGAGCTTGATATTCAGAGATGAGATTCTTCTTCTTCCCAAAGTCTGCTGAAAGTAATCAATTCCTTCTGGAACACATTCCTTGAATGAATGAATTCCATGATCCTGGGAGGCCATTCAAGGGGCCATCACCACTTCTGCATTCTTCACTTCTTCTTCAGCTGGTTTATTAAGGTCATATTTCGATCTATGTTCTTCCCTTCAAATAGCTTGGTCAAGGAATCAAACCTCATCGATGTCTTTAGGGAAGACACGTGTAGAAAAAGTTGATTCGAGACTGAATCATCAATAATCTTCTGGGCTTTGACCAAGTTCTTCTTGTGAAAGGATTCTAGCCTCATCTCCCTCTGAAACTAGAACCTCTATGCTCATGTAGGTGTCCAATCCATTTTCTTCAGATAGATCATATACTTCTAGGCTTGGAAGTTGTGAACTTCACCAAGCTTATAATCAAGCTGATGTGATAGATCACTTTGAAATGAGAACCTCAAATGAACACAGCAAAGGATTAGATCTTACCAATTTGAGGTGTCCGTCCTGGTTCTAGAGTTGGCTGATCTAGGGTTTGTCATAGAAACCCTAATTTTAAAACATGGAATCTTTCAGATCTAATTGGATAGACAGATAGATCTCTTCAAATGGATCTTTCCAATGTACTCCATTTCTAAAAACAGTGGAGGGAAGCTCCCCGAACAGGAATCCCTAATTTTCCAATTTCTTCTGCAGAAATGCCTGTTACTATTTTTGTGATATCTCTGAAATTTCTGCTCCTCTCTATCTGAAATTTTGTATTGAGGTAACCTCGCATGTTCCTGATCCACCACCATAGGTTTCATCAGAATTGGTTTCACCATTTTTTATTTATGATCCTTTTCCCAAGGTGACCTGTTACAGGACTGTTCAGAACAGCGAAGTTGTATGGCATGCCACATGTCACTGGTTCATCTTCTGAGTCTGATATTTGGACCACCGAAATTAAAGTTCGTTCGCTTTATGGAACATCTTCAGTAATTCCATTTGGACCTCTGTATCCCAAGATATTTCAATTCTCCCCGGGTGTCCTGTTTAGGGATGAATTCTGGAAGAGGCTGGAACCCTAACTTGGAGAGAACATATCTCTTGGAATACAGCAAATATGAGGATGAATTTTGGAAAAATTGTTCATCAGGATTTTATATTCGGCCCCTGTAATTTTCAGCTCCCGATCCTTCGCCAATCTCGGAATATAGCGAATGTGCCAAAACGTAGCAGTTTTAGTATTTAGGTTTTTTCTAGCTTTCCCGAAGATTCACCCAACCAAAAATCTTGATCCAAGTCTCTAAACTTTGATTTTTATGAGGAGAAAAATCCTATTATGGTCTTACTCAAAAATTCCTCTTCTGTAGAAAGCCCTAATTTCCACATCAAAAATTGAAAATGCTCGGAATCAAATTCCGCTTCGACAGAACAATGCACCCTTCAAAGGAGAGTCAGCCTAGACTTCTTTTGCTGATTGATTGTGGAGAGAGAACCAAAAAATAAGAAGCCCTAGCTTCTGTAACTTGTGAAAGATACCCTAGTTAGGTTAGCTTTGATACCATGTTAAATTTTCATATGCTTAACTAAGACATCAGTATATCATTTCATTTTTCATAATAAAAGCATACAAAATAGGATCACTGAAAGAAACAGTATCACAAGAACAACACAGCTTTATCCTGGGAAAACCCTAAAGGGAAAAACCCAGCAAAATCTTCCTCAATGTAGATGCCCCAAAAAGGGAAAAATTTTAAACCAACAAGGAGATCAAAAACCTGATTCTCCTCCTTCTCTAGCAACTCCTCTCCTCCACAAGTGCACTATTCCAAGTGAGTGTGTTTGTCTCAAGTGAGGAGCACTACACCTCTATTTATATTCATCCATTCACTTAAAGTTTACTCAATTAACATGTCGGCTTAAGTTAACTCATGTAGGCTCGAGTTACACATGTATGCTCAAGTAACCACATTGAGGTGTTGATGACCCACCTTTACAATTTGAGGGGACTACCTCATGACTCTTATTAGTTCTTCCGATTAGGAGCATCGGGGTACAATGAAATACAATGGTTCTCCCGGTTGGACCATCGGGGACCACAAAAGATACATAAAGAATATTCTTCGAAGTTACAATATTTCAACATTGGGGACCATTCTGGGGGTGCCTTTCACATTATTTCCCACGTATGGCATGTTAAAATGTAAACATCGGATCCCAAGTTGAGGATGATATAGTCCATGTCCTATTCAACAATTTGTGTGGGCATCTTGAGTTCACATCCCATTTTGAACTTTGTCTTGACACTCTTAACATTCTTTACTGGAGGGTATTCCTCCAAAAGCATTTCAATAAGCACTTCCAATTCTGCAAGTGCATCCTTATCCTGGATTAGCACCAAACAACTTGACAGGAATGGTTTGAGTTTACTAACCTTATTTGCACTCTTGTTTTTAGTCTATTGTTCGGATATCTTTTGGAATCTCTCAGGCATATCTTTCACTTGGCCTGAGGTAGATGACTATTCCATTCCTACGAACTCTGGGCATACATCCATGAATATGCGCTTCTGCTCTTGAACATCAAGTGGTGCTTTCTTCTATACGATAGGTCACACGTACGGTAGTGCTTCCATAGTAGGCTTTGTCTGTGTAGATTGATCTGCACTCGTCGCGACATCTCCCCTTGTTATCATAGCTACACTTGGTTCTCATGGTTTTTCTATTATCATCTATATGTTGGCATTAACATTTGGGTTGGGAGCATTCAGCACAGGATTTGGTATTGGATTAGTTGCTCCAACCATCTGGGCTTTCCATTTAGCGATAAGTTGCGGACATTACTCCACATTGTGCTCTTGTTTGCAATATGAGCAAGTATTCGCATGTTCAGGGAAGTCTCTCGTATAATGGCCCTACACTCCACAACTGTAGCATACTACTGGCCCTCTTCCTCAGCCAAATCCTCCTCCTCCTTGGCCCCTGTAATTTCCATCCCCCTCAACAGAGGTTGAGGTGGTTGCAGAAGGTATTGCGGTTGTGCATACTGCTATTGATATGGGTTATACGAGCCCATATTCTGAAAATGTGGTGCCATTTGAAACTTTTGTGCAGCCTAAAATTGAGGCACAACGTGAAACTGAGGTGTAGCATGAAGCTGAGGCATAGCCTGAAACTGAGGTGTAGCCTTAAACTAAGTCATAGCCTAGAATTGTGCTTGTGCCTATTCAATCTTTATTTTATCCTCAGTATTCATTAGATATGAATCTATTGTTTTCTCTCTCAGAAGTTGGTAGGCCCTACAATCTTTTTCATCATGGCCTACAGATCTACAAAAATTACAATACAGACTAACTGGGGTACATATCGTCTTTTGTAGGAACATGCAATCTACGTCACGATGTCCTCTTGTCTGGCAAATGTTGCACCAAGGAAACCCTTGGGAACTCAATGGGTTTGGCGCACAAATGAGATGTAGTTCATGTAAGCTGGACAATCATCTTTGGTATGTCCATTGGTCCGGAATCACATACACTAGAGGTATTCCTGCACCTCTTTTCCTCTTTTTATGTCATGGTATTGAATATTCAGATTAGCTGACTGTGACTGAATCTGCATCATTCCTATGGCACCATCTCCAATAGGCGAAGCCTCTAGCTTCATTTCCAATTCCAATTCCTTCATATGCGTCGCAATATTTTTTTGCATGAGTGGTCCTCTAATGTGTCGCAGCAACGAAGCAATAATCCACTCTTTATGTTGCACGTTTGACATTTGAAAGCTTACTTTGGCCATTAGTGTTTTGAACCACTGATCAAAGTCCCATACTATCTCTATTGGAGCCTGCTTAATCTCCTTGATATGGGTTATACAATGGGACTCAGATTGTGGCTTTCTAAATTTCGTGATCATTGCACGTTGAATCTCCTCAAGAGTGCTCTACGGTTGCCCCAGTGGTACTACACAATATTTCATAAACCAATCCAGTGCATAGCCCTGTAGAGTCATAATCATTTGTGCTTTTTGGATGTCATCATTAAGCACGAGGCATACCATCCATACTACCTTGCAGAGGACGCAATGTTGTTCTAGATCCTCTATTCCATTCCCATTGAATGTGGGTAGTCTAACGTATGTCCCCGCCATTAGGGTGGTGTCGATATTGTTTACTAGATTCCACAAATTTGCTGGATTTACTGCAATCGCTGATGGGCTTCCTTGCACACTAGTCCCAACACTAGGACTACTTGTGTTCACACACAATTTAGGTGAGGAACTTCTAGGTCTCACTTTAGGGGATCTCCTTGGAATGTCGTAGTCACGTCCTATCATTGGTGTCTCTGCAGACTCTTCCGATTCTGCTCTCTCAAAAATTGGACTATACCCCTCCTATTCATCACACGAGCCTTCATCTAGGTGTGAATCACATCCATATTCACCTTCCCTGGGAAGGATATAAGCCCTCCTACCTTCTTCTACCTTCCTCCTCTTTCCTGACCGGAACCTCCTTCCACTTCTTAAGAATCCAGTGTCCAACTTGTCTTCTGAGCATTCTGGGAACATTTCTTACTCCCTTCCATATTACTCCTAAATTTTACACATCATATCCCCTTCACAGACTACGCGACTCAATCCATGAGTTGTAAAATACCCTTTTCATAAAGGAGCATTTTAATCCATAGGTTTATAGACATAAGGTACCTTCCTCGAGGTCCTTGGAAAAAATGTCTCTCTTCCTCGATGTACGAGGTTATTGCTTCAACAGTGAACTCAATAACATACCCTTCTAATATGCTATCAATCCAAAAATCAATAGCTCTGGAAATAGGGTTACTTACTTGTGCCACTTCTTGTGTCAACTGGTCGGTCCAGTCAGATACTCCTCTTCTCTGGAAGTTAGCCTGCCGGGCTGCTAACTCCGATAGCCATTCTTGAAATATAATGGGGAAAGCTGCGAAAAAAAATTCATGGATATCAAAATATAGACATCGCTGCAACAAGTTCTTAGGGCTCAGCCATAAACCCTCACTTTACTTTTGTGTGGATATCAACGTCTTTGACTCTAGCTAATCCTGGACTTCACTCTTAGTCGGGTTCCACAACATTTCCCTCGATTTTGATAAGAGGGTCCCAACAACGGAACCATTTTTTGGCCACTTTTCCTAACTCGCACGACCCAGGTTCTATGCAGCCCATCAACCCAACAAAATACCGATATACCAGCCCAACAGAGCAATCCCCATTGGCAATGCCCGCAGAGCAGGAACAGTATCACCCGAGATATCTCTTCAATGGGTTACCACTGGAACCATGTTTCTGTGATTGTCAAGGGATTATAGTCCCTTGGCGTGTGGACAAGGATCTCAACCAAGTCATGAGGATGAAGTCGTTTCAACCGAACTGTACCGCACACTGTGCATATATTTTATTAACTACTAATGGTGTGACAAAGATTCATCCTTAGTACTTGAAACATAACTGAGTATGAAGGAAAGCTAACAGGCATGGATAGTATAACAGACGTGCAACAATGATTACGACGTAAACATAAACTACTATTCAAATGCTGTGCATAATAACATATTCATGTATTCAGGCTCTTATTGACAATGTGACATTCATTCAATCATGACAGGACTTGCATCGTAAGCATAAAAAAACAAAAATATAAACTACCATACACATTTGATCATCAACATAGAGGACAGTTCACGTTGAAATCCATCTGGGAAAAACCACAAGGCGCTCTTCATCTAGCATGAGAAATATATGGCACCTTCAGCTTGCATCAAACTCCACACTATCCTAGATCTAGCTTTCAGCTCAGACCCTTCCTTGCTCTCATGCTCTCTGTCTTATTTTTCCTAATCTACTGCTACCATCTACTGATCCACACATGGCCTGGATCGACCTCTCTAGCATCTGCACCTCTCTAGCATAGCTTCTCTTCTACTGCACTAACTCTGACTGCATCCTACAGACTTTTGACTACTCTACTACTCAGATCTCTCAGGTTCCCTTGGCTCTCTTAGATATCTCCCCTCTATTAACCCTTCAAAAGAAACTAAGACTAAAAACACCCAACATAACGCAATAATCTTCATAGAAGAAACTACGACGAACCCTATAATTGTTGAATCCCTCCTATTTATACTATTTTACATGACCACGCAGGGTCAAATGCATAAAGGAAATCTATTAACTATCACCATCAGCCACCCCTAAGGCTACATTTGTGGTGATAACGACTTGACATGAGGCACTAACGGCCTTACTTATAGCGTGCTTTCACTCGTGTGGCATCTGCCAAATTAAGCCAAATTCAACACCCACGATTTCCCTATTGCTTTCGAAATTATTCTACACTTGTGATCCTCTTTTACCCTATAGCATCTTCTTCCATGCAGTTTCCCTTTTCCATGTAGGTGACATCTCTTGTGCTTATTCCTTCTTCTGTGTAGCTTTCTTCTTCCGTGCAGTTTCTTTTGTCAGCTCAGGTTTCCTCGCCTGCAGTTTCGTTTCTCTGTGCATATTTACTTGCTTGTGCTTGCACTGCGGAATGACTCTTGCACGTTTCTTCTTTTGCACATATTTCTTGCGTGCTTTCCCCAGGCCCAACAAGATTATTAAAGTGTATTTGGATGATCTAGCTTCCCACTCTCGTTTGAGAGTGCATCATCCTTATCATTTGCGATTAGTTTTTGAAAGAGGGCGTCATTATCAAATTTGGTTAAATCCTCATAAGTGCATCTTTTGTGTGAATGTTGGTCATTTACTAGGATTCATTGTGTCTAAGGAGGGTATTAGAGTCGATCCCTTGAAGTTTGAGGAAATACTTCAATTGTCTCCCCTGCGTAACATTCGACATCTTCAATGTTTACAAGGTATTTCGAACTTCTTGTGAAGATTCGTAGTCAATTTTCCAATTTGACTAAAGGCTTCATTGTTTGTTGAAGAAAGACACCCCTTTTTACTGGGATGAGCAAGCCCAGTAGTATTTAAATGCTCTTAAGAAAGACATGGCATCGGCCCCTGTGCTTAGTCCACTAGACTATAGCCGTGACTTTTTTTATTTATGTGGCCGCGTCTCAAGAGACGGTTGGTATGGTATTGGTTCAAAAGGATGAGGATCTCCATGAGCATGTCATATACTATCTTAGCCAAAACCTTATTAACGTGGAAATTTGTTATACCCATGTTTAGAAGCTAGCCTTAGCCACTATCCATGTAGTTAAGCGTTTGAGGCATTACATCCTCCTTCGACAAACTTTGGTCGTAGATCACATTAATCCATTTCAATTCATCCTCACCAGAAGGATGATTGTGGGAAAGTATAATAAATGGATTGTGATATTGTAGGAGTTTGATCTTGAGTTTGTTTTGGAAAAATCGAAGAAATCATTAATTTTTTATGAGCTCATATCATATTTTCCAAATTTGGATGTAGAAGAGGTTCATGAGTATTCTCTTGTTGATGAGCATATCTTTCTCATCTCAATTGCGGACCCTTGGTACAGGGATATTATTGTTTATTTGCAAACATTGAAGGTTCCTATTCACCTCTCGCAAGATGAGCATCGATGACTACATCACTTAGTGAAGAACTACCTCATAGTGGATGATACTTTGTACCACCATGGGGTTGATTCCATTTTACGTCATTGCTTAACTCTTGAAGAGGATGAGGTCGTGCTTAATGAGTGCCATGGAGGGGCATGTGGTGGTCATTTATCTGGGCTTTCTACAGCTCAAAATGTTTTGAGAGTGGGTTTTTTTTTATCCATCCATCTTTAAATATTGCGTTAATGTGGTCAAAAGGTGCCACCCTTTCTAGGTGTTTTCATGTAATATGTGCTCATGTCCTGCCCCTTTGCATCCTATTATCACCGTCGGTTCCTTCACCAAGTGGGGGGTCGAATTTATGGATTGTAACCCAGCTTCAGCTCCGGGGAACCATCAAATTATTGTGGTTGTTGATTATTTCATGAAATGGGTAGAGGTTATTCCCACTATCAAATCCAATGGTGAAACAACAATGCATTTCCTATTTAACCAGATTATCACCCGGCTCAGCATTTCGAGGGATCTTGTCACTAACCATGGACAGGTTGACAAGCTCCCTCTTCTTATTAACCTCAAGCTAATGGACAGGTTGAAGCAGTGAACAAGTCACTTAAATCCATTCTCCAATGAACCATCGCACAGAACAAGAATAATTGGAATATCATGTTGTATCCTACTTTGTGGGCCTATAGAACCACGGTCAAGACTACCACTGGTTTTTCTCCCTATCAGCTTGTGCATGCGGTGGAGTTAGTATTATCAGTTGAATGTAAAATCCCTTATTTGAAGCTAGATGTGGAGCTTTTACTAGAGACTTCTGCATTGGAATAATGTCTTTTCCACTTGGAGTAGCTTGATGAGCAGTGTCGAGATGATTTAGTGGCTCTTAAGGTTAACAAGCATCGCATTAAGATCCGGTATGATAAGTCTGTCCTTCCTCGAAGGTTTAGTGAAGGTGACTTGGTACTTTTGTGGGATAAAGCTAAGGAACCCTTGGGGGCAAGAAATTTCAACCCGATGTGGCATGGTCCTTATGTGGTTAATCATGTCTTAGATAAAGGCACCTATGAGTTGGTGGATTATGAAGGGACGACCTTGGCCGAGCTTAGAAATGGGCTCTATATTAAAAACTACTATGCATGATATTCATCCAGGGATGACTTTTTGTATATTATTGTACATTTTTTCATTGCATAGTTAGGTATTCTTATGGTGATCGGGTTTGTTGATTATATTTCGTTTGGTATGGCAGATGTCAATGGAGTCTTCTGTTTTCATAGGATTTGCTAATGGTGCTAGCCGCCACACTCAAAATTCAGCTTCGACTGCTTGGGTGATCTATACTCCTATGGGTCAAGTGTTGTCTTCAGGAGGCGTATTTTTACGGCCTTTGTCAAACAATGCTACTGAATATAGTGCCATGATTGAGTTATTGTGAGATGCCATTTCACACGGTGTTCATTCTCTTGAGGTATGTCCTGTTTCGTAGTTAGTGGTCTCACAACTTAATGGCTTGTATTATGTTAGGGATCTGACATTGTTATGAGTATTCTTGCATGTAATATTTCTAGAATGGAAACTTGAGAGCATAACATACATTCACATTTCAAGAAATTTTAATCAAGTTGTTGATTCATATGCTAACTATGTACTAGATTGGAATTTGTTTCATAGACCATAAGAATTTCAGAAACACATTTTACACATGTATATAGAATAATAATCGGTCATCATAAATATTTTTCATTAAGTCCAAAAAAAGGTGACGTCATAATACATAAGTGTCATATACAAAATTGGGGCTTTCGAGCCATCAAAATATACTACACAGCCATACAAAAATATACACCTAGGTCTCTAATCCTAAGGTGCAGGAGGGTGTTGATCATGGTAGCACATCACGGCTCTAGATAGCAGGAAAAATAACCGAACCCATTCCCGTGGTACCCCAATCACCTGGCACTACATAGCCTCAGGAAAGTCCTTGACTTGCGCCATGGGAACCTTATGTGTCAAGTGAACGAATTTTGTGTCGATGCTTTGGAGCATCCGCTCCGCATCCACACCCATAATATCATTGCCTCTTCCCCTCCATTGATGACAAAGAAATCCTTCTGGACGTCGTGGTCCCACATCTACATGTACATGATAGAGTATCATTATGTGTCGTCACACCAAAAACATGTCTTTTGATTTCATATATAAAAAAATACAAAACTATTTAATAACTCAAAAAACAAAAGTGAGTTGGGGTTCGTTACCTATGTCTCCATCGACTAGTTAAGCTTCAAGTCCCTATGGATCTTCTTTTAATGCCTCCTGTGTCAGAGAGATGTCCCATTTTGCATATTGAGTCCATGCTGCCTAACTTCAGTTACCATTTTCCTTTATGCTCTTATTTGAAGGAAGTTGAAACTTGAGTCGACCATTCCTCAGTTATCTTGACTTTGCATGTCATCCATTCCCAATACTGTTACTGGTTCGTGCACATCTTGTTAGAGTTATTCTGCATTATACAACATTGTTGAGTAGCTCATGTTGGTTGATGGGGGATGCCTTAATTCCCTCCTTCTAGCGGATTCCATTCCATCAACATCAGATCATTTATTCTAGAATAGGAGTCTAGAGTCCTTTGAGTTCCTTGAGACTTACAGTCATTAGTGGTAGGTTCCCTTTCCATTGACAATTTTGGGAATACATCAAGGTCACCTGATCGATGGATTCTTCCAAGTGTGTGACCTCAACGCATCTATTCACACTTGTTATATTGCACTCAGTACCTTGATTCCCATTTTCATTATCGGTGGGTGATCTCGCTTCTATTAACGATATACATTAATGACCGGTAATCAAATAATGGAATACTATGTTCAACCTTGACACATCTATTCACATAGTAGGACATGTACTTGTAGCGTTTCATATAGAATACATTCCATCTTGGTGGAATTCCATGTATGTTACCTCCTTAATCGTTCCAGTGTTCATGAGATATCAGCTCTCGTGATTTGATTCCAGTGTATATAAGATATCTTCAGCTACTATGGAGATCTTGATCCATTATATATCTTCAGCCATTGTGGATATCTTGATCTATTTTATATCTTCATCCACTTTGGAAATTTTGGTCTATTGTATATTGTACATAGTGATGACCACACATGACACATTTTGTATATCATGCCTATTCATGGCCATTGTACTCTTATGTATCCAGGAATGCTCCATGTATTTGCAGTCACATGCATAGATTTATCATTGTATTGTACTGATGAGTGGCTGGTTCTTCCACCTAGGTCATCATTACTCCACTTCTGGGATGGATTTTATAATGTATTTCGGCCATCATGTTACCCCTTTGACATCACACATTCAAGGGGAATCTGTTATAGCTGATTTTACCACACATGGTTGATCACATATTTATGGCCTTCCCTATCCCTCTGCAGACTCTTTAGACCCCATGGACTTATGTTATCCTTTTATGTTCCAATAACATCCCTGAAAAACCCTTGTTTATTGTTGTACATGACTTTTAACCCCATACTTGCATGTACACGCAGCTTTTGACCTCAAACCTGCGTACATCAAAATGTGTGCATAAGTCCAAACATTTTTGGAATTTTCCTCATATGAGTCCGAATAACTTGACTCTTGGACTTCTAAATTCCTTGAGAATTCTCGAATTCGACCCTCCATTACCCTTTTGGAGTGCTATAAAAGGAGCCCCTTAGATACATTAAAGAGGAGGAATTGAAGAGCAAAGAAACTATAGTCCATTGTTGCCTTAGTTTTCTTATACTTGATTCTACATCCCTTTGTCCCTTTGGATCACTTTTTGTTATTCCCAAGCTTGCCTTTGTTTTGTGAGCTTGATATTGAGAGATCGAGGATTGAGGTGGTGGAGGCCCAGGTGGAGGACTCGGTTTCTCCGGTTCGTAGATGTGCTGACAGAGGTCGTCACTCTTGTAATATATGATTTTATTAATAGAAATATCTTTTCCTGTCCAATTAATGTGTGTTTGAATATGAATATTGTATCCATGTATGTATTTAATTTCTTATACATTATTGAATATATATGATAGAGTAGGTATAACACATTATTATAGAGCATGTTTGTCTTGTTTGCTATTGTTGAGAGCGAATTGCTAAAGCAAGCTTGAATTGGAAAAGCTCAACGGGGATCTACTTCAACCATTTGGAACAAGGTATGATTCGATATCCCTTAGTGTTAGATGTTTGGTTTCTCTTGCATATTTGGAAATATTGATTTCTGGTTTCAAGCTGTCTGTTGTGGTATGCCCCAATCCATAGGAATTTTCTCTCTGTAACAATGACTACTCAACACACCATATTTTTCAAACTTCTTCAAAAATAAAACTAAGATGTACACCACAAATTTTTTTTTTCTAAGAGTAAGAACACCTAAGAAGCAATCCGAAAGTAAACACTTGATATTTTTCAAGACCAATCAAGTCTCTACTAATGCATACCTAAGATTGACCTAGACCTTTCTCTCCATTTTTCAAAATCAAAGAATGAAAACAACCTTAAATTAAACTAATGAAGACTAAAAGCAAATCTACTTTCTTTCAATTTGATTAAAAAAAATTAGATATCTTGACCTACACTTCCTTTTCATAATTCTTCTTCAACCAAAATCAAAACTAGAAGAGGATCATAAGCCAATTCAACCTAGTTATTGGATATACAACCTAACCAAGCCTAACTTAGTTTCCATATTTTAATTCATAAATGAAGCTATAAAAAACAAGCGAGAACAATCTCAGAAAAAAAAAATATAAATGCCAAGATTGAAAATGAATTGGGATTAAAAACCCTACCCGAAACCACTGCTTGAAGGTAGAGAACATAGGTTTACTTCTCTATCACCTATTTTTTCCAAAAGGAACAAAGCGATCGAACCTATCTCTTTCCACTGGATTTGTGCAGTGGCACTGCTTGTTTCCGCTGCAAAAAGTGCGGCAGTCTCTCTTGGTAAACTTCCCAAGTGCAGGGGTGCTTGCAAATTCCAAAACAAGACATAAGGTGAAAAATAAAATGTTAGTGTTCAATTTACTAGCATCAAATGATAATTAAAAGCAAGGAAATAAAGCATATGAGGAAGATCTAGATAGATCTAATGCAGATCTAACCAATTTAAAATAAAATCTAACTAAACAAATAGTAGATTTGATTAATGAAGAAATTGAAGTTTGAAGCAAAGGAAAGAACTAAGAACAAAGAATGACCAGAAGTTCTAACACTCTCCCCAATATGGTCACCAGATTTGTTATTCAAAATACTCACCTTCTGCGAACAAAAGATGTTTCCCTAGCCCGAAATACTCTAAGCTAGAACAAATGAGTAACAACCATCAGAAGCACTTCCCATAATATTTATAGATTTTTGGAATGGGATCTTTAACTTGCAATACAATATAATGTACCAGTTTTTAGGAATTTTGGATCTCCATAGATTCACCTGCAAGAAGCACACAAGAAAATCACACAAGATCAAAGCACCAAGTACAATCTATAATCCTATGTGGATGACTAAGGAATTCAACAAGGTAAAAAGTGATCAATACACAATATGATTCATGGGAAAGGAACTTTCATTGCATTAATGGAATAAGAGAGAGAAATTACAACCAAGAGCCTTAGTGTTGAGAAGTCTCTTCTTGAGCCAAACCTTGCCTCCAAAGCTTCAAACTTGTCCACCTAGTGCTCACTCTCCTTGGATAGATTTGGTCAGAGTTTTAATGCTGTAGCATAATCTTTCTCCCTTTACCCATGGGGGATGAACCAAGATTTATAGCCATGGGAGGATAGATAGGGTTGAGATTATCATGGGTGAGATGGAGGCGATATCCTACAAGGATGGATCTCGAGTCCAGGTGGTCCAGGAGTCTAGGGACGAGGCTGCCACGAAGCTAAGGTTCGAGAAGCTTCGTGAAACTTCTCTTTTTAGATTTAAATAATGAGCACCTCTCTTTGTCAACTAAGACAGAGCGTTACCCATAGTACACCACTCATTGTATGAAGGCATGTGGTGGTGGCACCACTTTTTGTTCATGGAAAACAACCGTTACGCATTGGGGTAACACACATTGTCCATAAGGAAAGTGCGGTGGTGGACAAAATCTTGAAATCACTAATCCTGACCAAAATTAAACTTCACAACTCGGGGATTTGAGGCAAGTTCTGATGGTTGTTTCTCATAATATGATGATGATGAGAAATGTGTGTAACATGAAGAAAAGGACATGCGATGAGAGACATATGAGATAGTGAAAATATTTCAAGATTTTTAAATAAAAGTCATCACAAATGCAGAAGTTATGGAATATCACATCGTGGCTCAGGATGAGCCATAGGTGAGTGTTGTGGGCATGTTGGACCTAGGAAAAGATAGGTATAATTTAGTTAGAATTATACTTGAAAGATAAAGAGTTAGGTCACAAGGAGAAGAAGTTGTGACAGAAGTAGATGAACTGGGGGGAGAAGCTGCGATGAAAGAAACTGTGGAAGGAAGAACAAGATAGAAGAAGCAACTACATAGGAAGCTGCAATGGAGGAAGACAAAATACTATAAGAAAGAAAGAGTTAAGACCTACGAATTCGCAGAGGAAACTACGACATGAGAATAGTTCGTGATAGAAGAGAAGCCACAATAGAACGAAAGGATGGGACGAGTTCAACCACGATGAAAGGAACCATGAAAGAAAAGGTGTGTAGTGGATCAATGACTGAAAAGGAAAGCCCAAGAGATCGTGGGTATGAATTCCTCTAGATTCACACGTGCTTTAAGGAATAAATACATCTTTTTATTTTTGGCCGATAGTGCTTACTAAAAAATGTAACTAGAATAGGAATGAAAACTTGTTGTCTAACATAATGAAGTTGGATGAATGTGACATGTAAAGAGTCTATAAAAGGAAGAACCCAAGGTGTATGCGGGTTACATACTAGTTTACTTACTTGTTGTTACTTAATTTCTAGTTACCTAATACCTAGTCAGTCAATTGTGTCTAGAAGAAGAGTTAGTCTATCCATGTTGTGTGTGGATCGACCGTAGAGTCAAAGGGAGAAGAGAGAGTAGATCCAGGCTATGTGTGGATCGATAGTAGAGTAACTTTATAAGAATATCGAATGACAGAAGACTAAAGAGCAGGAGAAGAGAGATGTGTCTATATTGATAAGAGAAGAAGATCTAGAACAAAGTTTGTAGCTGAGTGCGCCGAAAAAAAGTGCCATATATTTATCATGCCAAATGAACAACACCTTTGTGAGTTTTCTCACATGGGTTTCCACATTAAATATTGTGTCATTGAGTAGATAATGAATATGCTTGTGTCACATGAATGTATATGATGAATGTGCTTAAGTCACAAGAGTGTATATTGTGAATAAGTCTTTATGTATTTTCTTATGAATGAGTTTTCTTATGCATGAGTCACACTGTTGATAGATAAATTGTGTGTTAAAGCTTATATTTCTGTTATAATCTTCGTTGATCGATAATTTAAGTAGTGTCTTATCTTTGCATAGTAATAATAAGTAATACACCCATCGGCTTTGGTCGAGCAAGTTGGTAATGTGCTAAGGGAGAATAAATCCACACCCAACTGCAGAAACATGGTTTTGGCAGTTACCCATAAGAGATATCTTGGGTGAGAGTACATCTATGTCGTAGCTGCTTCTGACTGAGACTTGCTATGTTGGGATGATATCTTGGCCTTTTTTGCACGTAAAATAAGTTATGCACCTGGGTCGAAAGGACGAACACCAACAATGTGAAAAATGTTTGTAACAAACAATCTTTTTTCCTTAGTGTAAAACAATAACTACACCATGGTTGATCACTACGAGATTGATCTTGAACGAATATCCAATGTACGAGAATACCATATTGCGACTGCATTAAGGAATTTGGGTATAATACAAGTGGTATATAATTTGTTGTTGCAACACTGTGTGTACTATAGAATAACCTATGTGATGGTAAGTCAATCCTTCTTATCAATGATTAGTTGTTGAATGTAAATTACTTTTATAAAATGGTTTACTCTAACAATCTGCATGTTGTAGAAGGTTTGTTCTAAGGCATCATGATAAAATGTGTTATTCAATTCAAGAAAATGTAGGTTAATTTTAAGTAAATCAAACTACACAAAACTTGATGCATGGTCATGTAGTCATGAAATCATGTTCGAAAAAAAAGGGTATGTATGATGAAACATCCTAACAAAGAAAGTAATATTAGGAAGATTGCAACTCATGACGTGAACTAAATAAATTCAAACTTATGAAAATGGTTATGTGTTTGAGTTATCTTATTAAGTGTTATGAAGAAATTGTAATAAGACTTTAACACCAACTAGAAAGGAAATCCTACCATTTAAAATATAGAACACATTCATTCTCCTATTATTTTCATGTTATACGAAAATGGTTATGAAGAATAATGAAATGGGATTTTGTTCTTTTTAACGGTTAGATACATAATTGAGATACTCACAAATTTACTTCTGAAAATGTGTTAAATCAAGAACTTTAGGCAACTAGACTGGTATGTAAGTCTTGATTTTGTAATTTTGAAGGAATTGTATAAAGATGCATGAATGTGCTATAAATTTTAAGTACCAAGGAAAGTATGAAATTAAGATTAAACAAGTTGAATAAGCAACGAAATCGCTTAGTACCTTCCACTTAAGAAAAATTTGGAAAAAGTAATAATAAGCTAGGTAAATACTAACATGAACCAAAACTACAACCTTGACCTTATATACAAAATTATTAAAACATGTTTATTTCTTATAAGCCTTAAAGACTCAACAAACCCAAGTATTACTATAAAAAAGGCAACAAAGGAGATTGTTTTTTTTTGTTTTTTGTTTTCACATGGAAAACAATTACATAACATGTCATATAGTGAGATTTGAACCCTAGGTAATAAGTACACCAATATTCCTTAATAGATACTCAATTGACAAAAAATATTGATTTAAAATATATCATAATATACATATTTCAATTTTTTATTCCATAAAATTCTCAAAAACATTTATTGCATTAAAATGCAATAGAAAAAAAATCCAAATCTTATGTCTTTTGACTACCTTTTACCTTATCATTAACAAATAAAATTTTTTTATCATAACTTTTATTTAGCAAAAATATTAATTTTAGAGAAAACCCAAAAATTAATGTAATATTTAAGATACATTCCATATCAACTATAAAAGTCATCTCTCTCCACAACTAATCTAGTCACTTAAGATAAAACATTATTATTATTATTATTATATAGAAATAAAGTTATTATATAGAAATGAAGATGGAACAATATTATTATTATAATAATAATATAGTTAAAATTATTATGGTGTAGTAGTTATTATAATAATATAGTTAGAATTATTATTAATAATTATAATAATGTAGTAATTAAAAATGATTATTATAATTTTTATTTATGGTGTAGTAGTTAAAAATGATTATTATAACTATTATTTATGGTGTAGTGGTTAAGATGGAGTAGGTCCAGTAGTCAATAGGAAACATTATTATTAAAAAATGTTAAAGATTTTAAGATTTTGATTTTTTCCATTTGAATATAGTTTTTTTATTGTAATTTTAAATGGTGGAAATTATTATTTTTATTATAAAAAATGGATTTAATTTTCTAACTTACAACATAATTTTATAATATTAACCATTAATATAATCAATTTTATTCATATTTAAAAATAAAATAAATTTATTAAATGATTTACGTTTAAATTTACCAACAAAAGAAATATAAAACCGTCATGGGTGAAAAAACCAAAATATAAAACTATCCATTAATATAGAACATAATATTTGAACACCCAAAATATAAAACTATCCATTAATATAGAACATAATATTTGAAATAAAATTAAAAGTTATGAAGTTAACACCTCCATCACATCGATCACATCGAATCAAAATTAAAGGTGTATTATAAACACACACTTGCGGTCCATCGTATATACGCCTCGGCTCTTTACAGTGATACCAAAACTAAAAATGAAGAGTATTATGTTACATTTCCCGGCAAAATTTAATGTTAATACAACATTCTTGGCAGTAGATTCTTTTGATTATTCGTAGAGTATGATTAACAGCTGTCTCGATGCTGCTCGACACGTCTCGCAGTGAGCACCTCCAGGCCACTACACCATCACCGGAACGTAAATATTTTGTGACGAGTTGCCCCTGCCCCTCCGCAGTATATATTATAAGCAGTGAAGAGTTGTGAACGTTAGTGTTTTGACATGAATTGTGTGTTTCTTGGGTAAATTTGAAGCGGAAATGGATCGGTTACTGGCACAGAAGTCTCTGGGAATGAAGCGAGCAAATTCAGATGCGAGGGAGATGAATCAGCAAACTAGTTCACAGAAATCAATGGAGAGAATGATATCTCATAAGGCTATGCAGATTAGTGGTGCTTTGTCTCCCTACAAAGCACTTTTGGTGGGGTTTTTATGTGGTGCTGTCGTTACTTATCTTTTCTCGCTCGCTGTGGGAACGTCCTTCAAAGCCACCCCCGCTCTGTTTGGATTTGATGTTATGTCAATTTCTAGCTTGCACCAACCAATCTCTGCTGGACATCACAAGGATCGTAATGGGAAAGATGAAACCCTTCAGGAAGCACATTCTTCTGGTACTTCATTTGGTATCTTCCCTTCATTTCTGTTAATTTTCAATTCCTATGGGCTCGGGGAGCATTCCGTTTCTGAAAACTTGCTATAAGAAGCCATTTAAGAAAAATGACTTGAAAACTTGCTATAAGTTATTGAAAAAAATGACCTGAAAACTTGCTATGAGTTATTGAAAAAAAATGACCCAAAAACTTGCTAGAAGCCATTTAAGAAAAAGGCCTTCGTCTGAGTTATTAGTGAAGATGTGCATACCGTTATTTTTGTTTTCATGCTAAAATGACCCTCAGTTGAAGTATTGGTGAAGATTAAGAGGAGGCCGGTAAGGTCGTTTCTATTTGTGTTTTGTTCTGTTCTTAAGGTGGTTCCGGACAAACAATTTTCCCATAAGAATTTATTACATCCATCTCATAAATCATGAAATCAATTCTTCAGTGAAGAAGCTGAGAGCGGGGTATTTATTTTGTCAAAGTATCATCTCTCAATGGGTTATTTATTGTGTGAAACTCCCCATTTGCCTCAAGCTCATGAAACCCCCTGTTGAGCAGGCAAGATGGCCAAGAGGGGTGAACTTGTTTCGGGGAGATTCGAACCTTGACAGAAATAACAACATCCCACTTTATCAACAAAATGTTGATCCTGTTGATAATTATCAGATTTTGTAAATTCATAAACTGAAATCTAGTGGAAAATCATAGAAGATAACCTCAGAAATAAGAATCCTGCAAGGAGAGAAATTGGAAGCTTGAAACCTCGGAAATAAGAATCCTGCAAGGAGAGAAACTGGAAGATTGAAACCTCCGAGAAAAGAATCGTGCAAAAATAGAAATTGGAAGCTGATTTTATCAAGAAACCGGGAGCAACATTTGCACAGGTACCTGGCAATTATAAAACTCTGTTTTCTGCTAATCATTTTATTACACAGCTTTGGCAGGATCTTTGCTCGTGACACACATACACACACTGATAGAAGGATAGGAGGCAAGGAAACCAAACGGCTGGGTGGTTTTTAAGTTTATGATAAAATATGCATTGCCGCAACAAGCGAGGTGTTCTGAGAGGTTTCCATGTTAGTCT
Source organism: Pseudotsuga menziesii (assembly GCA_001517045.1). Taxonomy (NCBI): domain Eukaryota; kingdom Viridiplantae; phylum Streptophyta; class Pinopsida; order Pinales; family Pinaceae; genus Pseudotsuga; species Pseudotsuga menziesii. Next base: position 353,462 of record LPNX010736006.1, read on the forward strand.
GTTACATCTGTTGGTAGTGCTGATAAAATAAAAATAAAAATAAACTAAGCGATTAATGTTTTATTTTAATTTATTATTAAACTTTTAAAAAACACATTTTTTATTTTAAGCAACTGGTTTACACTTGTTTTTATTTTATTTTTTGAAAACTTAATAAATATTAAGTTAAATGAATATATACTCATGTATGAGAAAAAGGAAACTGTAGCTACGATTAAAGACATAATCATTTTAATCATTCTAATTATCTTTGCTGTGTTCTTTGCCTTTGATTAATTTTGTCTAATTAACATCTAAAAAATCAGTACAATAATGCCTTTTCACTATTCAGAGTATTTGGCACTCAAACCGTTGTAAACCATAAAATCAGTACAACTTTAATCACCGGACAGGTTTCGACGACACACCGGAGGATATCTGCATCACACGTGACCTAAATTCTTTTACATTCTTCAGCCCATGTGTCTCTCTCATGGAGCCATCGCCTTAATCATATCGCCCTCAGCATCCTATAATTACAGCATTTCTGAATGATCATTACACAACACAGGGAGTAGATTCTGTAATAGGAACCAGCAGATCATCCTCAAGCAAAACCGTGAGTTTCGAAATGGAGAGAAGGATGAGATTGGGGTCGGCACTTCTTATGCTGATCTACTTTTCATTTCTTGTTCTTTTGCTTTCCTCTGTAACTCATGCCCAGCAAAGAAGTGGCAGTCATTATGGAGGGGAGGATGAGAGATCATCACGGCCATGTTGGAGGCTGCAGCGGCTACGCGCTCACGAACCATCTGAATCACAGATGATAAGATATGAAGGTGGCACCTTCGAGTTTTCCAGCGGAGAAGATAACGAGGAATTAGAGTGCGCAGGCGTTTCCATCTTCAGAAAGACGACCGAAAGCAACGTCATCGCGATTCCCCAATATCCAAGCGCCTCGGAGCTGGTTTACGTTGCCCGAGGTAGCCTAATACTGCAATATGTTTCATGATTATTATAATTGCTTGTATATAACATATAACATATATATACCTATGCAGGTGAGGGCAGAGTGGGCATTGTTTTCCCGGGCTGTCCGGAGACTTTCAGAGGGGATTCTTCCTTTCGAGGGCGCTCAGGCCGCAGATCAGAGGGACGGCGTGAGGAAGAGGAAGGGCGTTCCGACCGCAGATCAGAGGGACGGCGTGAGGAAGAGTAAGGCCGTTCAGACCACAGATCAGAGGGACGACGGGAGGAAGAGGAAGAGGAAGAAGAGGATTCAAGTCAGAGGGTGAGGCGAGTGAGAAGAGGAGATGTAATAGCGATATTTGCAGGAGCAGCCCACTGGTGGTACAACGATGGCAATGAGCCTCTCCAACTCATAGCAATTGCTCACACAGCTAGCCCTCATAATCAGCTCGGTCGAAGGAGTTACCGCGTAAGCATGATCCCGACCAATAATCATTTTCAGTACTGCTCGCCTCCAAACCACTCCAAACCTGATGCAAATAGTTAGTTGATGTCATCATTGCCATGTGTCAAGTGAAAACCAGATACCAAACTCCAAGAATGACATCATTCCTGATTGGCCAATCAGAACTTCACAAAATAGCAAATCCAAATATTTTTATTAAAATTTAAATTTTTTTTTGCAAATTTAACTTTAGAAAACAGATTTTAATTTTTAAAACAGATTTTAATTTTTTGGTGTTTGGAAACTAATACAAGATGAAAGGCTGTTGACTTGCAAAACGATTACTATATACCTGCTGCAGCAGGTATAAAAACATCTACATTATTATTGAAATGTAATTATAATGCAGCAGGTATAAAAACATCTACATTATTATTGAAATGTAATTATAATGCTCATTGACACACATAGCTAATGATACACATAAATTTTTAATCACATAAATGACAAGTGGAATGCAAATTTAAAACAATGTTGGGTGTGTTAATTTCTCTTGATGGGAAAAGAGCAAAAATTACCAGTAATACTTACGCACCAAGTGAAGAAGATGTTTGTGTATAATGCTATTGGCTGGAAGTTGAATTTAAACTAAAGCATGAAATATGACGTGGTTGGTTCCTTATGTGAGATCGAAATAGTAATACGAACCACAATACCGGAGGTATGAGTTATATAAGTGCATGCCACAATTATGTTAGAGAAGTTAAATAATTGTATCAATTGTTAGTAAATACATTGCGTGTCATGTTTAGAAGATAGTTAGATGTGAGAAGCATGTAATTCTATGTATGCTAATAGGTGTATAAGCTCATGTTAAAGCATGGTACGATAAAGAAGAGAGCATTAAAACAAAGAATGTGCAAAAGGCATATACAAATGTTTAGTTACTAAAGCACTGCATATTGACACATGTGATAAAAAACTAGTTAATATATGTGAATTGTACCTAATGGCATATTAGTTTCACTAAAACTTTGCATTACACATAATAATGATAATTGAATGTACGAAGGTGAAAGTTTATTGTCATTTTCACTTTTTAAAGTATTTTGTGAAAGTAATAATTATGTGAAGAATTCCTTGCAAGTAGTCACAAGTTTAAAATGCATGTACAAATGACTACAAGAAACTTCATCAAAAGAGGAACAAAAATTAATGGAAAGCAATAAACGAGGTAATTAGTGTCAAAGCAATGATATTATTATATTTTTACTATATGATTGAATAATTAGTAATCAATGTGCATTGATTGTGATGAATCTTATATGTTAGAGTCTATGCATCAAGATAAAAGTAAAGAGGAAAAATATTAGTAAATCTATGATTTTCCAATGATGTTATTAATATTTTTACTATATAATCGAATAATCAGTAATGCATTGATTGTGATGATTCCTATATGTTAGAGTCTATGCATCAGGATAAAAGTAAGGAGGAAAAATATTAGTAAATCTACGATTTTCTATTGTAGTGTTTTCTTTATGATTGTTACTAAAATAAGTAACAATCATGAAAGGCTACCCATGATTTATACAATCCAACATTCTACCAGCCTGCAGATTTATACAAAGGCTATCCTGATCATCATGAAAATAGAAAAGAGTTCAGAAAAGATAAAGAGATTCTCCTTAGACTACAAATCAAAGATAAGCAGAATTTGTTAAAGAAGCTGGTAAAAAAAATAGAGGAGTTGAAAAAAATGCTTGAAATAATAATCAGAGAAAGAGACCAGTCCTCTGAAACATGTGCTTAAAATCGGTTACACATACTTGCATGTCACTAATAGTATTGAAGATAGACACATATTGTACAAATGCATGCGAGCACTGAGAAATTGCACATAATTTTACAAGTTTAAAAGTTAGTTGATGAAAGTTATGTAGGTAATAGAAATTTTGCAAGTGTGCATGATATTCTATGTGAGTAAGAAATACTAAATATAAACATGATTGATGAGATTATATCAAATGTTGTTGCATTGAAATACATATGTATGAAATATGATGGAAATTTTGAGACTAAATAGTCCATGAATATTGGGTATATTAATGTTGCATTTGGACAGTTGAAACTATGAGCACTTATAATATCAATATGGTCGAATGATGGAAACTATGTTCCATGATCAGAGGGGTTCATGTTAGTAGGAAACTGACTTACCCGAAAGAGAAATAACAATATTTATAAAATAATAGTTTAAACTAAATAGATGTAAATGTTTTGCGTGTTGAAACATTCTTGTTGTGTAACACATTATTAACCATGGTCATTCAAGATGGATAAAGCTATTTAGTCTCCTCTAGAGACTGGACACCTCTAGAGTGAATTACTTTAGCATATAAACACTTGATTCAATAATAATATACTATGACCACATCATCAGAAAAATGTTAAAACTGGGAGAAGTAAAGACTAAAAGAATATGGAAGAATATTTAAAAAAATCAAATATCCATAATAAAGAGAAAAACCCTATAGAAAATGGTTTCGAATTTGGTAATTCAAGTAATTAATGCACAATAGATAAGGGAGATTGAAGGAGGAAAGTCTACCCATTTCCATGGTATAGGTCCAGCTCAACTACCCTATCGAGTTCTCAAATACTACCTATATTTTATGGGAAGTGGATCCTCCATATTTTAGCCTCAAATTTATGGGATAAGGGAAAATTATTTGTAGGGGCCACATAGCTGATTAAATTTATCCTATTGGAAAGTCTACTTAAGAAAGATTCACATATTGAAAACACTCCCTATGCGGGTATCCTCTAAAGGCTTGACTCAACTCGGTGATATGTATACATAATTTATGTTGAGTTGGATAACTTTAGAAGCATCAATGATAAAGGTGATGTTGAGTTGGAAGAAATTTGGAAGCATCACTAGTAAATTGATGTTGAGTTGAAAGAAATATGGAGCATCAAATATAATTGATGTTGCTTTAGAACAATTGTCAAGCATTAATGGCATTACTCAATGATAAAATATAAAACATTGGCTGCAAAATTTGTATTAGGTGATCCTCATATGGTAAAAGTAGCTTAGGGAAAACCCTGGCTACGTGCAGAAACAAATACCTTACATCTATAGGATGAAAGGGTAGGGTTCCTTGTTGGATTGAAAAGAAACCTGCAAACAATATTGAAACGAAACTATGAAACCCTGCAAAGCACTGTTAGAAGATGAAAGAGCCGCAAGAAATCAATGGAAACCTACAACCAAGCATGAGCAGTAAACCTGCAAGCAAACTATGTCAGAAAACTACAATATAAAAGAGACAAAACACAAATATACCTTCTCTGGATGGAAATGGGCCACCATGCCCTAGCTTTGGGAGCACCTCTCAATGGAATGGGAGCCTTGGCTCAATGGAGAAATGGAAGAGAGGGAGGGTGAATGGCTTGAGAGGAAAATGGTCTCAAGGCACTCACACGGGCAGCATAACAATAGGGAGAGAAGGAGTGATTTGAGAGTGACCCCCACCCCTCTATTTATACCTTTTTCTTGAGATTTTAAGGGTTTTAAGCCCCTGGTTGGGGCTTTAGCCTCTTTTTGGGGATTTTAGCCCCTTTTGCCTGATTCTTAGCTCCTTTGGGGATTTTAAGCTCCTTTGAGGGGTTTTAGCCCCATTTTGGAGGTTTTAGCCCATATGAGAGCTATTTTGGCTCTTTTTAGGGTTTTTAAGCCCTTTTTCATATTTTTGAGAGTTTTTGAGGGTGTGCGGGTCAAATGAGGGTCAGACGTAGATGTCTTTGGGTGGTGTAGGTCATGTAGAGCTTACTGAGGGATTTTTTGGGTTAACATATTTTCCCTTGATATGTGAGGGAAGGATTTCATCGTATGGTCGATGGACATCATAGGATTTTCTCGGGAGAGGTGGTGATTTTTGGACTGGGGCATGGTGGCTTTTGGTTTTTGTATTAATATGGTTCCCATCAATAGGTGAGATACAAATAATGTGTGACATGTATATGGACGAGATAGGCATCCCCATGCTCATAACGGTGTCAAAAGAATTATGTGATCTAAGCTCTATAATACAAGAGTTGATCATTTACAACAGTTGTTACAATAGTAGTTTCCTCAATGAGAGGCTGAATACAATACTGATCTGAAGAACTGCTACATTGGACCCATGGAATTCTCATGGAATGCTATATCTTCATGACTGACGGCCTACTGGATCAAGAACGGTACATAGCTGTAGGGACCCACTGATGGAGAGTCAGAGTCTCTATGTTGTATCAATCATAAATATATATAGAAGCATTGTTGGGGCTTCTAAACACTGTCTCCAACGCAACCTGGAAATCACAAGGGACATGAACCTGTTTGGGTCCCTCAAATAGAATCATCAATGTGCTAGAGTCAAGTGACATCCGGGTTCTTCGACCAAATACTGCACAGACCAATACCATCTATGAATCTCAATGGTGCGACGATGTAGCTGGAGGCGAGCATGTGAGAAACAACCATCCCGAGAGGCACTAAGGACTCCTCTTAAGTGGTACAAGGAACTCATCAATGATGTTAATGAAACCAAGATACACGGACCTTTGGGTCTATCCTATGGAATACATGTGTTGTCATCGACAGAGTGAGACCTGCAACTGGTCAAGGGAATGGTGTTTCCTTCACCAAAAGCGCGAGGGAGATAACTGAAAGATGTGAGACAATCTGAGGACTGGCCCACTAAATGGGGGGGGAGGTGGAGGAGTTGAGCAGGGGTAGAGGGAGTGTAGTGGACTCAAAATTCCTTTGTTCAAAGTATGACGGAAGGGTGGACTAGGCAGTAAATGAAACTAACTCATGGGAAAGGGATCATAGCTATAATACTGAGAATGTCACTGCAGATGGGAAATACTTGGGGGAGGTAGACACTTTTGGTATTCATGGGATCCAAGGAAGACTCATCGAAGAATACTTTGAACAAAGGTGACCCAAATTGGGAATGCTACCGAATTGTTACATGTGGGGTGGTGTCTAGAGACACCATTGTGGTATGATCTCATGGATTTTTGGTGAGCTCGAGAAAGTAAATGCTCGATGGTGCTTTCATTTTTAGAGAGTCTGAAAGCATGAAGAAGACTCCAATGAGGGATATTTTTCGTTGGTAGTCTCATGTGCCCGAAAAAGGATAAAAGTATACATAGGAGAGCTCACCCATCCTTTAGGGGATGAGAGACTTCTTTACCATTGGTAGTCCAATCAAGCCGGAAAAGGTTAAACCTGTACTGACTAAACAGTCATTCAAATACTTTTACGAGCATGAACAAAACAATATTTGCTCAGCAATATTTTCTTGATGAGAAGGCTGGAAAAGATCTTAATGACAACCCATGGTGATATTTTTTGTAAATTTTGGCCCCTTTTCCCGAGAAAGTATAAAAGGATGCAGAGGGGAACGATCTTGTATTGAATGTGCCAAGGTGGTCCTTTTCATATGGTAGTCTACATATTTTGTAAAAGGAGATAAACGAGACGATGTATACACCATTTCTTATACTTTAACGAGCGAGAAAGGAAGTAGCTGCGCTCGACAATCTTTTCATTCTTTTAGGAGTCAGAAAAGAGTTTAATGGAAACTCCAATATGGTCAACCAGGCGAGGAGGCACTGAAGGTACCCCCTGTCAGGACAATGGACAATGGTCCAAAGGTCATTCATGTAGTATGGATGGAGTAGGTGGCTCTTGAACATACCAATACACACATGGGATACATCATGGAAGAGGCACACGAATCGGTGCAGCAGAGGCATGTAAACTGAGGTGGCTCTCGGACAGAGGTCAGGAGAGTCTTGTGTGAGTTGTGGTGGATGGACTGGACTAGATATGGTGTGAGTGAAATTCCAGAGACATTTGTATGCCAAATTTATGTGAAAAAAATGATCCGCTCTCCAGGAAGTAGTTCGGGGACCTGCGTGAGTTGTGGTGGATGGATTAGACAGTTATATGCCAAATGTATGTGAAAGAAATGATCCGCTCTCCAGGTGATGGTTTGGATACCCACGTAAGGTGTGTTGGATGGATTAGATAGTTATATGATGAGATAAGATGATGTGCCTTCTAGGGAAATGGTCCAGAGTCCCGCATGAATTGTGGTAGGTAAGTGTGATGTAAGCATAGGTCCGGAGACACTTGTATCACAATGTGGTATGTAAATCGAGGTAACTTCCGGGAAGTGGTCCCGAAAATTACTTGTTAAACATGAGATGATGGTCTCATTAGAAGATAGAAATTTGAGCCTGAAGGTGTTAGGGGTGTCTCGAACAGGCTCCAGGTGACTCTGAACCAACAACTAATGGTGCTGCCCCTAAATGGGGGGTTTTTGATTTGTGGTAAAAACATTGTAAAACAAAAAGGAACAAGACTATATTACAAGATGAATTGCACGTCACTTAAAGAGGTGATGTTAGAGGGAAAGTGGTTTGGACTTCCAGGGGATCAACAGTCATTCCTTTGTGTGACACGGTGAACCCTAGGAGATGGCCCATTGGGACACATAAAACACACTTGAAAGGGTTCAAGTGGATCATGTACTTACGACACCGTAGCAAGGTTTGCTGCAATTTGTCTATGCGTTGTGCTTGCTTCCATGACCGCATAATGAGGTTGTCAAGATAGACCAACATGATATGGATGAGGTCATGGAAACAGTGTGTCATGGCATGATGGAAGGTGGCTCCAATGTTCTTCAAACCAAAGGGCATTACTCGATAGGAGAGTGTGCCCCATGGGGTTGTGAATGCAGTTTTGCAATGATCTTCTTTCCATATCTGGAAAACTTGTCCATGAAGGAAAAGACATCATGTCCGGCACATGCATTGATAATCTGATCAATGAAGGGTGTTGGGAAGTTGTCTTTGGGACACACCCGATTTAGATCATGGAAGTCTGTGCAAACGCGGATGGTACCATGTTTTTAATTCATGGGAACAGGATTTGAAACCTAAGAGGTGTATGCAATGGGGTAAATGAATCTAGCTGTGTGCAGCTTCTTGATTTCAACTTTGACCATGGCAGCTTTGGAGGGGTGGATGGGCCATTGTTTTTGGCACACAGGGGCCACATCGGGGCATGTGTCGATGTGGTGCTCCACAATGGATGGATTCAACCCAGGTATTTCAGTGTAGGACCAGGCAAAGATGTCATGGAATTCTCGGAAGAGTGCTTCATAGGAAGCAACTTCTTTCGAGGAGTAGGATGCCCCCAGCATGATTTCTTCAACAACCTCAGGATTGGTTGAGATGTTGATTTTGATGGTTGGTGAGATGTTGGCCATATTTCATTCTTTCAAGGCATCTGGTGCCAAAATGGGATTTTTGAATGAGTCGACTTTCCCATGAATGAAATCTTTGGTTTCCACAGAAAACTGGTCAGACTGCGACACAAGCTCTTATGGGAGGAAGAATGAGCGATGGTTCATGTTGTCCCATGGGTAATCCGGGGCAATTAAGGCTTCAAGTATCTCCTCATCATTTCAGAAGCAACGAAGAGACAGGTCTGGTGGAATGTTTGTGATGGTGGAGACAAGAGGGTCTGTGGAACTAGACATCATGTAAATGGACATGGTGTCTGAATAAGGAGGTGGGGGGTGGACTTCTTCGATTAGAGTGATCTCAGATTCAAGGGAATGTTGTCTAAGGTGGGCTAGGGCCATTCAAAACTTAGACAAGTCATGGCAGTGGTTAGAATAATTTCCATACAATCCGTAAAGGGTGCAAGCTTGGATTGTTCTCAACGATTTGTTTCTCACTATTGGCCTGCTTGGGAGTTCAACCATGGGGAGATTTTCCATTGTATCCATGGAATCCAAATGCATGCAGATTATGGGAATTTCAGGGCAGTTTTGAGTTGCATGGCCCTATTCTTCACAGACGGCGCAAGGTGGGATCTATTGAGGTTCAGCAGTAGCTTTCGCGTTTTTAATCCTGGGCCTTTTTGGGTGGGGCGGTGTGGGTGCGGTGGTTGGTTTTTACGGGCGGGATGGAGGATGAGATTCAACCATAGTGGGTTATATTGGGGTTAAGACAACCTGGGGCATCAGAGGTTGGGCCAGTGGATTGAGGTACCACACAAGAATCCCTAATGTAAAATTGGGTAAGTTTAAGGTAGCCATTACTAGCTTACTCATGACACTCGGCGGGGGAAATAAAAAGGGAATTGTGTGGACTGAGGAGGAGCCCAAATAACTCCCTGATGGTTGTATGTGGAGATGGGGTTGTGGTTGCAGCTGCGCATAATGCTATGAATACAGATGACGTTGTGGTTGCTGATGGTTTAGATGGGGTTGTGGCTACAGATGGGATTGCAGCTACGATAGGGGTTGCGGATATGTGTGGGGTTGTGGTGCAGTAATGCTGGATGACAACACGCAAAAATACATAGTATCAATTGGAGGAGATGGTGGTGATACTAAGGGGAAGGAAACCATCATAGAGGTGTTGGTGAACAACCCCAGGCCTACATTTAGGATGATGGGGGTGGTGGTGCCGTCGACTGTGGTGTCGATAGTGGGAATAATGTTAGCTGGTACTAGTGGTGCTTGTGGATCATGGTAAGTCATGATTTTCCCATCGTGAGGGAACATCATTTGGCATAAAATGGTAGATGCCATAGCTCGCATCGCGTACATATAGCTACGTCCTAGAAGAGTGTTGTAGTCTAACTGAGCATTAACGAATTCTATGTCTATTAGGACGGTCTTCCCGCTTAAAGAGATGGGGACGTGCAGGAGGATTCCTTGGGCTCTGGTGGGATGGTCATCATAGGAACGCAACATGGTGGTGGACGACTGCAAGATGGGGGACCTAAGTTTCTGCCAAACCAAGGTTGACATGATGCAAGTAGATGCCCCCTCATCAATGATGCACCAGTGCACAACCAAATTCTGGATTGACACTAGGATCATGAAGGCGATGGTCAATGGCATTCTTGGTTCTCCTTGATCCAATTCAAATGTGATTAATATGGAGTTGGAGAGGTCTATGGGACCAAGGGGTGCTAGCAAGGATTTTCGTTGTGTTGGGCACGTTTTGAGTACTTCAAGAGATAACATGGCCGTAGGTGATTGGGCGAAGTAATCGACGATACTATAGTTAACTGCCGCCCTTGTAGTAGTGTTGTTGGCAAGGCGCCTGAAGGGGAGACGGGGGGGGGTTGGGGGGGGAAAAAGGTGAAGAGGAACATTGGCAGTGTTGGATGTGGATGCTGCTGCTGTGTCAGGGGTTTCAGTAGTGGATCCATATTGGTTTCACCTAGTCTACAGGTTGATCTCTTTAGTTGTCATCGCTAGCACTTGGTGTACTCCTGTCTCCATGGGATGTGGAATAGGGTGGGCTGTGGGAGTGGTTTGGGGAAAGGGTGCAGTTTCTACCAATCCTTGGACTAGTAATGGGTTCTGGAGCACCATGGGAGGAGGGCCCGGTGGTGCTGGCTTCTGTTGTGTTTAGGCAGCCTCATTGTTTCCTTACTGGGCTTCGTCATGGAGAATTTTTTTGGTGTGTCCCATAAGAGGACATTCATGGGTGTAGTGCCCATAGACATTTCACAGCTTGCATGGTTTGTTGGTCTGTAATGTGGCATTCCATCGAGGTGGATTGGGTTGTTGGAGATTTTGCACCGGTGGGTTGGTGGCATTGCGGGAGGGGTTAGGATGTTGGTTGCCTCTTTTGGGTTGGTTGTTACCCCGATTCCTAGCTTGGTTGTTTCTGCCTTGTCCTTGTTGGTTGTTGGGGGTAGGTGGGTTGGGGCGATTCTATTGAGAAAACACTTGGTCCCAGAGGTGCTAGCAGGGTTGGGGTGAGGGCTTGAGCAGCTTGCATTGGTGGTGCATAGCAAACTTGAGGGGCTACAAATCTAGTCATATGTCCCGAATATTGTTGTGCTAGCCAGGAAGGTGCATGGGATTACTGCTGTGGCGCAGGTTGTGTATAGGAGGTTGTAGTTCTGAATTGAGATATCATTCTTGAATAATCAAGAGATTGGTTTGGGTAGGCAACACAAGGGGTGCTGCTCGGGTGCAGAGGCATCATGGGTGGTGTCACATGATGTTGTGTTTGGTGGAAAACAGAGCCTATGATGCCATCTATGGCATGGGATGCCCCTGGTGCATCCTGGTAGGAGGTGCCTTCACGGGGAGTGTCTGGAATGACAGTGTAAAGGTATCCAGACTATGCATAAATGAGGTCAAACTGTTGGGCATTCAAGATGGCCTCTTCCTCTGTTTGGGGATGTTTGGAGGCAACGTCCTTGGCTATAGGTGGCAGCAAGGTTTTCAAGAACTAGTCTAGGAAGATCCTGTCAACAAGCTTGATCTTGCACACGTTGCGACGTCGCCTCCACTTGTGGATGTGGATGGTGATGTGGGTCACAGTGTTTTGGCAGCAAGATAGCAAGATTTCCATTCCTTCATCATATCTAACGGGGAGATGGAAATATTGCAGGAACATAAAGGCCAAGGAGTTGAATTCTGGGTACTTGGCTTGTGGTAGCTCAATGTACCACTTGGCTACAACACCTGTGAGGGTGTGTTGGAATAGTTTGAGTCTGATCAAATCATCTACGATGCTATTTGATGAGCACCATAGGTGAAACATCATGATATGGTTTTGGGGGTACTCCCCTACCTTCCCTTCAATCTTGGGAATGACCGAGGGGAGTTTGGCTGGCATGGGAGGCCAAAACATTTGATGGTGGATAGGGTCATTTGTTAACCGATCCAGGTCAGGCAAGTTGAGGCATGCCATGAAAGGAAGGTTTGACCCAAGGTTTATGTGAGATGGGGCAGCAATGGTGGTGGGTTTTGCAGGGACATGATGCACCTGCACAACTGGGGGTACTTGTGGCATAGTTGTGGACAATCCCCTGCCCCCAAGTGTGGTAAATGGAACTATGTGAGTGGAAGTGCCACTACCCCCATGTATGACAGGTGGGGTAGTGTATGTGGAAGGGCCACTTCCCCCAGGCATGCCAAGTGGTACAGTGTGAGTGGAAGGGCCACTGCCCCCATACATGATAGGTGGGGTAGTGTGGATGGAAGGGCCACTGCCCCTAGGCATGCCAATTGGGACAGTGTGAGTGGACGGGACACTACCCCCAGGCATGATAGGTGGGACAATTTGACTAGTTAGTGTGGGTGGAGGTAGTTGACTTATGACGGTTTGCATGACCATGCTGGGACCTCCAGCAGGGGTGTTGGTAGTGGTGTGGGGTATGGACATGGGTCCACTTCCAATCACCAAGCCAAAAAATGGTTCCGGGTTTGCACCAGCCATGGGGCTAGATGGTGAAGTATGTAGATCTGGCTCAGATTGATATGATTTTGAGTCTGAATCATAGTCTGAATCATAGGCTGTGTGGCCTTCTGATGGTGTAGAGGGTCATCGAGAATGGTCTTGATGGTGTTGGTTCAAGGACCCAAACTGTGGTGTATCACCTCTTAGGAGTGATGAAGAGCATGGGGGATCAATTGTGTCTGGTTGATATGTCAAGTGGTGAAATATGGTAGTGATGTTTTGGACCCCGGTTTTAATGGCTTCCTATTGGCTTTTAGGTGGTCACTCAGCCACCAAGACTGCCAGGAGACAACACTTGGATTTTTCCTCACAAGAGTGTTAGTCAATCGGTGGGGTTCATTTCCTATTTCGCTTGGCAATTCCTCTCAGTAGCCAGCTACTTTGGGGTTCTCGTGTTACTCCTAACAATGAGTTTTTGGGATGAGCCCAAGTACTTCCCACGGTTAAGGAAATCAGGGGATTATGTCCTCAAAGACTTCAAGTGTTTGAATTAGTGTAAATTATAAATTTTAATGGCTACCTCAGTGTCATTAACTGAGTTTGGTTGTTTTACTTGGTGTGTTTTGTGTGCATGTCCATTATATTTTTGTTATGCTTTGTGGCTACTTGTATGGTTTATGAATATTCCGCAAATATGGTTTGGTTTATTGTAGCACTTATATCATGGATAAGTTGTTTATGAAAGCAGTAAATTGTAAACAAAAATTTAAACACATGCCATACTTGAATCTGAACTATGGTAGCCTGACTAGGCGACTGCCTTACACCTGTATTTCTCTTCAACTAGGAAAGAGTGCTAGGCTCTCAATGCAGTGGGACTAAGCCCATTCGTAGATGCTTAGGTCACTCTCCGAGTGTAAGGTCGGTCAACAGGGAGGACGTGAACGCCATGAAACCCCCAATGGTCTTCACCCCCTCTACCTTCCAAATCACCTGTTTTTAGTGGTTTCAAAAAATTATAGATGAAGTGCCTATTACTATACGAGCTTCACCCTTTGTCTTATCCCAAAATACCCCGAAGGGTGATTACTAGGTAGAGGAGGAAGGGCTAGGAAAGGTGTTAATTTCCTATTGATAACTGAAATTTAACCTACAGTAATTTTATGCAAGCCTTAAAACAGATTCCTTATACCATTAACTAGTTAAATTTATCATTGATTTACACAGATTGTATGAAAATGAAAACAGACTGCTGGATAGAGGTGACTGAGCCACACTGACAGTCCAAATAGTAGCAAATAGGAAAGCCCAAAAAGTTAAAATGCTCATACAAAGTAAAGAAAAATGGGTTGTGCACCTATAGAGGACCTATTTTTGCAAGGTGTCTTGTTATCCAATTGTGAGGAATTACCTCAAATGGTTGAAAACCCACTTCGGAAGTGGGCCCTTTTACCCCTAACCATGGGAAGATTCATAAATGGATCAACTGTTTGGGAAGAAAATGAGCCTGAACATAGGTGAATTTTAGGAAATTTGGTTCGGTCGTTTTTGCACAGTTGAATGATTTGCAAATCAAAGAACGACCAACAGTAACTGGTACTATGTCCAAAACAATAAAAAAATGAAATAAACAGATCTATCAACCTAAATAAGAAAATATCTATCAAACTAAGTAATCAAAATATTAAAAACAAAACCCAGGGATCCGGTGGGATCGACCTGGTATGGTCGCCAATCTGTAGCTCAAGGAAAACCCTGGCTACGTGCAGAAACAACTACCTTCCATCTATAGGATGGAAGGGTAGGGTTCCTTGTTGAGTTGAAAAGAAACCTGCAAACAATATTGAAACTAAACTATGAAAACCTGCAAAGAACTGTTAGAAGATGAAAGAGCAGCAAGAAATCAATGGAAACCTGCAACCAAGCATGAGCAATAAAACTCCAAGCAAACTATGTTAGAAAACTACAATATAAAAGAGACAAAACACAAATATACCTTCTCTGGATGGAAATGGGCCACCACGCCCTAGCTTTGGGAGCACCTCTCAATGGAGAGGGAGCTTTTGCTTAATGGAGAAATGGAAGAGAGGGAGGGTGAATGGCTTGGGAGGAAAATGGTATCAAGGCACTCACACGGGAATCATAATGATAGGGAGAGGAGGAGTGATTTGAGAGTGACCCCCACCCCTCTATTTATACTTTTTTCTTGATATTTTTAGGGTTTTAAGCCCCTGGTTGGGGCTTTAGCCCCTTTTTGGGGATTTTAGCCCCTTTCTCCCAATTCTTAGCTCCTTTGGGTGTTTTAAGCTCCTTTGAGGGGTTTTAGCCCCTTTTTGGAGGTTTTAGCCCCTATGAGAGCTATTTTGGCTCTTTTTAGGGGTTTTTAAGTCCTTTTTCATATTTTTGAGCCTTTTTGAGGGTGTGAGGGTCAAATGAGGGTCGTACATAGATGTCTTTGGGTGGTGTAGGTCATGTAGAGCTTACTAAGAGATTTTTTGGGCTAACAGTAAAGGTAATAAAGGTATTCCTTTATGTGTGCATTAGTACAAAATTTTTATTATTATGTGTTTGAGATATTCTGAAGGGCATGTTACACTCATGATTATTCTTATGTTATGTTTGTTTTATGTTAAATAATAAAAGTAGAGAATTGTTAAAAAATACTTGGAAAAATTATTACCACACTGAAGTATGGATGTGAAAATTGAATATGGAAAGACTATATGCTTTGAAATGAAATGCATGGACAATTTTACCCCATATTATTATTTGCAATCATTATGATCATTATGAGTAAGATTGAACTATAAAGAGTATCCATGAAAATAAACAACATTATGCTACAAAAGAAAGTACTATTTACCTTCTTCTTGATTTTTGAAAAGCTATGTTTATGCATCATGCTAAGCAATGGAAATACTTTGTAGTGTTTTTGTTAAGAACATGTTATAAAGGGAAGGAGGTATGAAAGATATATAAAGAGACACCAAAGAAATCAAATATAGTTGAAGAACGATATTTGTAAATACAGTTAAAGTGAAATAAAATTTTGAAAGGTATGAACACCAAGGACAATGTTAATTTTACGGGGGGATAATGTAATATCCCATCCGCTAATTTGATTATTCTAAAATAGGAAATACAAAGGTAAATGGATCAAGGTTATGGCCATGCTAGTAAAGCATTGTAAGTAATGTTTTTTGAAATTCCTAATTTGTAGTTTTATTTTGTAGGACTAGGAGGCTTAAATGATTGTCTCGACTAAATGAAAAGGGACTGAACTCAGTAGGGGGAGGAGTAAGTGGTTGGGAATCCATGGATGATGAGTGCCACCTTAAGTGTTGCAAGAACTTGAAAAAAAGAAAAATATTAACTTTTTTAGTTCCTTTAACAACTGAGGTGACATCTGTCATCTGTGGATTCCCAAACACTTACTCCTACCCCTAGTGGATTCATGCCATTTTTATTTAGATTAATCAATCCTTTCAGTATCCTAGATCTACAAAGTAAAACTACATCTTAGGAATTTCACAAAACATTACTTACAATGCTTAATGACATGGCCATAACCTTGAGCCATTTACCTCCGTATTTACCATTGTACTAGAATCAAAGTAGCAGAAGGGATATTACAATTTCATAGTTTGTTCTTCAATGCCATATTTTAAATCATGATTTCTTCTCATATAAGGTTATCAATGTATCAAAAAATTCCTTTGTGATATTTAATAGAGTAATCACAAACATCAAGTTGTCCTCCACCGAAGCATAGGTGATATTTTTGGATTTATCTTGCTTCTTATTGAAGTTGATGTGACCTGAATTAGATATAGGATCCTCCATCACAGTGGATATATAGGTATACAAGTCATGTTCCTCTAGGATTTTCAAAACCCTATCCTTCCAAGATTTTAAATTCAAATTTCCCTGA
This sequence comes from Pseudotsuga menziesii, assembly GCA_001517045.1. Classification (NCBI taxonomy): domain Eukaryota; kingdom Viridiplantae; phylum Streptophyta; class Pinopsida; order Pinales; family Pinaceae; genus Pseudotsuga; species Pseudotsuga menziesii. The sequence continues at coordinate 370,081 of LPNX010736006.1, forward strand.
AGATGGTCTTCTAGTCATATTGAGATTGATGTCATTGTCTTCAAGTCTTGTGATCAAGTCTCGAGGATCTACATATGATTATAGTTTGCTTGAAAAACTCATCTCCTTCACACCTCGAGATTTGATATCATGTTGAATTTTTGTTGAGCATTGATCTTTAATTCTTTAACTGCAAAAATATTGTTCATACTTGGAACAATGAACCATTCAATCACATAAAACACATTCAACCATAATACAGGATGTACCCTGTGGAAAACCCTCAAAACAATGAGGATGAAAAACCCCAACAAATCTTCTCAGTATAATTAGTATAGATAGAAGATAATGTATTATTTTACAATAGAATATTTCTTTTGGAAGATAAGACATAAAAAACACCGTTGATTTAGTTACAGATAAATAGAGAAGAGAGATCAATCAGGTGAGCTTTCCAATGAGTTCAATACAATAAATAACATGTCAAAACAATGCCATGCAATGAATAACGAATCACTATATGGGGAATTATCATCCCATGCAAACTCTAGAGAATTTCTTTGGATAATTGTTGTACACCTCAATTTCTTCAATCGTGCATAATCAATGTGCTATGCCTTTCTTATTTGACATTAAATCATGATTGACTGACTTCAAAGTGAACTTGCCTCTTAATTGACTGCAAGATCACTTAGTTAACATGCTAAATTAAGTGTCTTCATCAAATAGGTGAAACTCAAGTGTCGTATTTTAGTTTAATTAAATTGTCGTCATGCAAAACACTTTAGTTAACTAATTCTTTTTTTATTAACACTTTAGTTAACTAATATTAACTGAAATCGTGCTGATTGATTTTTTTGAGGTGATCACTAAGTTCTCTGCAATTAAATAATGCATACATTAATAATTTACCTAATTCTTTAACTGAAGCATACATTGTTAATTAACTGAAACTTTAACTAAGGCATGCTCGATATTTAACGAAAGCTTTCAACTGAAGCTTTAATAAGTTAGAGTTCACTTTAATCAGTTGAAGTGACTTCATGAGAATTTTTGAATTCTCTTGTTCTTTATGAATTTATATTTATCATTTATATTTTACTGCATGGTCAATATGTGCTAAATTTAATTATCTATCATATCTTATTATACCAAGAATATTTATTAGATGTGGTGATCATATTATATTAAGTCAAACCAAATGATCATATGCTAAAGTAATTCACTCTAGAGGTGTCTAGTATCTAAATAAGACTTAATAGAAACTAGTGATCATGGCTAGCAATACATCATACAACATTAAATGCTTCAACATGAAAAATGTTACCTCTATACGGGAGGTAAACCCCATGGGTACCTACTACAACTAAAGGTCCACATGAGAATCTTGACTAGACATAAAAGTATGGATCCTTGTCCAACAAAACTTTACAACATCATCACTTTGATAAATCAAAGAATTCACCTCTATCCAAGAGGAATAAAATTTATGTGGTTAGTCATTCTTGAGTCCAACTCAAGAATCTACTCTAAGTACCTGAATCCAACTTAGTCTTCCCTATCTCAACACATGAGGCCCAATCCTAGCTACACAAGATTGGCTTGGACAATGACTTGTGATGTTGTACTTTTAACACTTTCATGCTCAACATAATCATCATGAATTCCACTAAGGATGATGATGATGGTAATGAGGATGATGATGTTTTTTATGATGATGATGATATTTTAAAATGACGATGACGATGAAAGTTATGAAGACACTAGTATTATTAATGTTGATGATGATGACAATGATGATCAGGATTATGCTAATGGTGATTACAATGATCATCATCAACACAAATTTTGTGAGTGTCATCCACAATCACCTCCTTCATGCATTTTTAATAATATTTTTTCTTATTAGGTCATCTTATTTTTTATTTTCAACTTTTTTTAATGATATGTGTATATAAAAAATTACCACGTGGGATATGATTAGTTATTAAGAAGTGTCTTAAACAAGGGTGTAGGGAATATGTAATTAGGGATGGGGGTTAATCAGGACTAGGGAGTATGGGTTTCAAGTGATGTTGAATGTGTATGGAGTTTCAGGTAGGTTTAGGGGCTTCCAATACTATTATGTTATTATTAGATGTTGGAGTTAATTGTTATGCAATTGGAGGTCATGGTTAAGAGGTATGTGGACTCAAGTCGGACAAGGGTTAGAGGATAGTGTTCATGGATAGGGTGTGTGTGTTTTTAGGTGGGATAGGGGTATTGATGAGGTACTATTTAGGGATAAAGCCTTAATGGGGAGGGTTTATGGGGTCAAATGGCCATGATGACTACGATGAATAGGATTCGTTTTTGCTCAATGTCGTCATTGTAAATGTCACTAATTGTGACGATGATGACGATGAGGATGATGGTGTTTTTTATGATGATGATAATAATTTTTGACAATGATGGAGACAATGAAAGTGTTGCAGCTGCAACACTTCTCCCCAAATTTCTTAAATTTTGGACCCCTCCTCATGATTTTTCTTTGATCGTTGAATCCTTTGGGTTGTTGGTGTGTGTTTTAATTTTTAAATGGCTACAAAAGCTTAACTCTTGACCAAGTTTTGGATTTTGATTGCGTTAGATTGTATGGTGGATGGCATATTTTCAGTTTGATTTTGCTTGTTGATCGAACCAGTTGTTCTTTGCTGTGGGTCGCTGTTGTGGAGGTATGACAGGTCCCTGCCCATTGTTGAATGTTTAAAGCTGACTGAAACACTTAGTTTTTCCATTGGATTAGGAGTCTTTCTTATCTTGATCGGAAGCTTTAACCTTTTTCCCATCCGCCGTTGCGGCTCCTAAATCAATTTCGCACCCGAAGTTCAAATCGTTCCGACTGTCGATTAGTGTTTGCCTGTTTAGCGGCGGAACCGAAGCAGTTTCTCTTCCGTCACTGCAGATGGGAAAGCCATTTGTATTCTGAAACATAAATCCGTCCGACTTCTGACTTGCATCGCATGGCTTTAGCCTTCTCTTTTCCGCCGTTGCGGCTCTCAAAGTCTTTTGGCTTCCAAAGTACAAATCCGGCCGACTTCTGATTAAAGCCTCTCTTGCCCGTGTTTCGCTTGTCCGTAAATTGTTCCTTTTCCGCCGTTGCGGCTGGGAAAGCCTTTCGGCCTCCGATGTTATTTCCTTTCGACTGCCGACTTTAAGTTTTCGCACCAATGAGTTTCCTGTTGACCGTCATAAGCTAGGTTTGTCAAGCCCACAGGTGGTGCGCCTTTCCATTTCCTTGTGGAATAGTCATTTCAATTGGTAATATTTGTTGTTTTTGAATAATGCTTGTCGATTTGATTGCAGGCGGTTTTGAGGAGATCAGTCAATCTACCGTGGTGCGGAGAAAGACAGACCGTTTTGGCAGAAGTATAACTGAAACCAAGGGGATCGCCAGGAGGGCCAGTGGAGTAAAAGACGAAATCCGGAGCTATAAATGCACGGACCCAAAAAACTAATCAGTTACCCAGTGGTTCATGATTGCATCCAGACAAGATAGAGGAATGTGAAACGCTTGGGACACTGAAAGATCATGCGTTTGGGGAAAACTGAAGCGCTTTGTAATTGTAGTTTAAATATTTGAAAGTGGGACTTAGAAGGGGATTTTTTCTCTTGGAAAATTTTGTAAACTCTTTTGCTTGTAAGAGGAACTACTTCGTTTTACACTCAGAAAGTGCAACTTTTGCCTACTGGAGAGAGCGAAATGTGGAATGTATCAATGCGACTAAATGAATAATGTTGAAGAGGAACTATTTCATTTTTAGCTATGTTTCATTTACTATGAGAGTATTTAACTTCCTGAACCTATGTTCTTGTTAAATGTTCTTCAGTATCTTTTGGGATGTTTTCCATTGTGAGTAATAAATGTTGTTCATAAAATAATCAGCTATCTGGTTGTTTAAATATCTGTAATTGTTCATGTGTATTGAAAGAAGTGTCAGCTAACTGTAACTCTTCATAATGCATGTACAAAATGTATTACTCACTTACAAGTGATAATCCTGCTCCCTAGGGATAGTTTAGGTAGTTAGTTTCTTTTTCTTGTTGTCTGTGATTGGGATGCTAGTGAGTCTAAGACGTGAGGTAAGAACCTGTGCATCACATTGTGACTGCTCCTCACATCTTATCACCCTACATGGTAAAGTAGGCACTTGCATATCATACATTAAGTCAAAAATACAAAATTCACGGTGGACCGGGCTGCAATCGGTAAAACCTTTGTTTTGTTACTTTGACCTACGGTAGCCGGACCATAAACCGGACGAATTCCCTATACCAAACAGTCAACGGGCTAGTTGGGAACGTTGACTGGGGAGAATCCCTTACTGTTGTTTCCTGTGAATTTCGGGGCCTCAACAGTTTTGGCACTAGAAGGAGGGCCGCCAGTGCATGGCTGGCCGAGGAAACCAGTTTTCCCAAGAATATTCCACCGGTAACAGTTCTGAAAGCAGTGGGTTTCATAATCCAATTCCGGAAGAAATAGAACATTTATATTCTGTTGGCAACGAAATTGTTAATGATCTAAGAAGACACACCAGGGAATACGTAAAGAAGATTGGAGGATTGCCAATCATCCCTGAACTGCCCAGAAGAGAGTATAAAAGGAAAGATCGCCCTATAGCAGAAGACTCAGTGTTGGTTGGAGACTGGGAAGAGCTTGTGGAAACAGCCTTATAGGAAGTTGTACTACCTTTGAACCAAGAAGGCCCAGATACCCCTCAAAGTTCTCCTGCTCGCACTCTAGTTGGCTCACCTCCACACTCTCCACCCAGACTCATGGAAGGAGTAAATGCTAATCCACCACCTAACCCACCAAATCCACCACCTGCATGGAGAGCCAGATCACCATTAAACCTTACACCTCCTTTACATGACCTACTGCAAGCTTTTGACAAGATGTTGCCCAAGTTTGATCCCAATGAGAAAATAATAGTAGATCATCACCTACAAAGCTTTTACTTGGCAATTGAGGGATTAAGGGCTGGGGAACATGAAGACGTGGTATGCAGACTGTTCCCACATACCCTTAAAGGAGCTGCAACATCATGGTACTTTGGATTGCCTGCTAACTCTATCCCTGATTGGGATACCTTCGAAAGAATTTTCAGAAGTAAGTATGCAACTTAGAAAACTCATGCAGCTCTCATGAAAGGGTTGTGCGCATTGAAGAAAGAAAGAAAAGAAAAAGTGCACAGTTTAACTCAAAGGTTTGCAGCATATCTCAAGAACTTATCTGAAATAGATAAGCCTTCAGGAAAATTTCTTATTGAATACTATACTTCAGCTTTAGGCCCTGATTTGGCCATGTTTGCCAAAGGTAGGGCCAAGCCTACTTTGACAGAAACATATGAAGAAGCAGAAGTGGTGGAAGCTGAGAGAGAGAGCATTGAAGACTATCCAGAACAGTCTGGAGAGAAAGGTACAAGAAGAAAATCCTTATTGTTTACTAAGCCTAAGGAAGAAAAGTCTCCAGATTTGGAAAATATGGCCAAAATGATGCAGAAGCTTTCCAATAAAATCATAGGTATGGAGAAAGAAAAGGAAGCACAAAAGTTTTATAAGCCATATTATAAGAAAAGAGAGGATAACCACCAGCCCGAACCTCCTCCTCACAATACTGCATCTATGAATTTAACGGAGGTAGGCTTGGATAATTTTTGCACTTTCCACCAACAGCCACACTCTGATAAGAATTGTCCTTAGTGGATAAATTCGATGACGCTGGTCATGAATCAACTGTTAGATTCTAGGTTGACAGAAGAGGGACATGAAGAAGGGAAAGAGAATTCTGCCTCTACGTCTACTAAAGAACAAGAAGAGGGAACCATGGCTTTATGGAATTATGTCTCACTATTTGATGCTGAATAAGAGAAGACTCATGGGTGCAAAGACATTATGGAAACCAACGTAGCCACGAGAAGCCAAGGGACGGTTAAGGAAGATAGTCTTATACTCCCAAAGATTAAGAGGTTGCAGAGAAATGTTAAGAAGAAATTTCAAGACAAATATTTGGTTGATAAAATTCCAGAGTTCACTGTCACCAGCCAAGATCCTAGGCAGAGTGACGCACAGGCCAAGCCCAGTGAAGAAAATGCTGGAAAACCCCATCCCATTGAGCAGCCGATGGGTTATGACATTGTGGAGGATTTAAAGAAGATAAAAGCGACTGTGTCACTATTCAAAATGTGTAAAGTTCCGCAGCAAAAGGAAAGGCTGTTGAAAGCACTAGAAGCATCGGATGGGGAGATTCCCACTAACAATCAACCTCAAGAAGAAGAGGAAATTGGGGAAACCAGCGTAGGAGGTAAGTCTAAAAGCAAACATCCACCTTTCCTCCCCACGTTTGAAATTTTCAATCATAATGTACATAACTGCTTGGTGGTCTCAAGGGCGTCGGTAAATGTTATGCCCATATCAGTTTGTAAAAAGATCAATGGGCAGCCTAAACCATCCACGTGGAGGGTGGTTCAACTGGACAGGACAAATGTAAAGGTAATTGGTGAGCTGGAAGATGTCTTAGTCCATCTGGCATCTAATGACAAAGTATGCCAAGTTATTAACATCATGGTGGCTGATATACCAGATTCTTATGGTGTCGTCCTGAGCAGAGATTGGTCAGCCAAATTAAATGGATATTTTTCCTCAGATTGGTCACATCTATGGTTTCCATACAAAGGAATTTCAAACCAGATCAAGATTTTAAGAGAGCCTCACATGAAGTACAATGTTACTCAACTGGAGGAGAAGAATGTACCAGTGGATTCTGTATTGGGAAACTATTTTATTGAGTTGGAACCAGGTAATTACCAAGCAGAAGAAGCCAGCAACACATCTGATACCCAACTTGATCTCCTTCAATTCTCACAGGCTGATGAGATTGACTATAAAATAGTAGACTTAGCAGTAGGAGTAGATTCATTTTCAGTAGTTAATGATTTTTGGACTTTATTTTTTGATGGCTTTAAGACATTAGAAGGATCAGGGGCTGGCTGTGTCCTGATTGACCCACAGAAGAATAAACATTTCCTTTCATGTAGATTAGAGTTTGAGTGTACTAACAATACAGCTGAGTACGAAGCACTGGTGCAGGGACTAAAGAAGGCAATTGAATTAAAGGTAAGTAATCTAAAAGTTTTTGGGGATTCTGAAATTATTGTGAAACAAATACGGAATCAGATACATTGTATTTCTCCTCACTTAAAGGCTTACCAGAATGAGGTATGGGATTTGCTGAAATATTTTAATGCATTTAACATTATTTCAATTCCAAGAATTAAAAACGCAGCTGCTGATCTGTTGGCCACATCAGCCGCTAGACTTGTACCCACTAATAATCGATGTTCTGTCGAACTGCTTTTCAGGCCCTCTGTACCTGACATGATTACAAACCTACGAGTGTTTGATGATGACCAGCATATCATAGAATGTTTAATGAACGATGAGGTGTTTAAAGGAGCGATCATAGACGATGAAGAGCATCAGGATGAGATGAAATACGATAATTTCATTCCTAAAGGAGTTAGAACGTTGGAAAAAATGTTCAATTTAAATGAAAAATTCAGAAGACCACCCAACGTGAAGACCCACAGCTCATCTCTACAGTTTTAGTTAATTAATTTAGGGACTGAAACGAATCCTAAATTTGTGAATCTCAGAAAAGGCTGTTCACCATTGGAAAGAGACAAGTTTGTCAGTTTGTTTAAACAATATAAATATATTTTTGCATGGACGTACGAAGACTTGAAAACATACGATGCGAGCATCATCAAACACATCATCCCCATTAAAGCAGGCGTCAAGCCATATCAGCAGCCGTTGAGAAAAATGCATCCAAAGTTGGAACCACTGGTTCAGAGTGAAGTGAAGAAATTATTGGATGCGAGAATCATTTTCAAAGTCAGACACTTTGAGTGGGTGTCAAATTTGGTACCAATAAGAAAAAGATCTGGGGAAATCAGACTCTACGTGGATTTCAGGAATCTAAACCACGCTTCCGATAAAGATAACTACCCTGTGCCACCCATGGAGAAATTGCTGCAAATGGTCTTTGGTTTTGAACTATTTTCATTATTAGACGGTTTCTCTGGCTACAATCAAGTATTAGTAGCCGAGGAAGACAGGTTGAAGACAACGTTCAGAACCAAGTGGGAACCTTCGCCTACAGAAGAATGCCCTTTGGTCTAATAAATGCTGGAGCAACATTTCAGAGGGCTATGGACATAGATTTCCATGGATTGATTGGACGAAGTGCTATAGTATACCTTGACGACATTACATATTCTCGAAGAGAAGAGGAGAGCATGCATTTCACTTAAAGCAAATTTTCGACCGCTGTCGTAAGTATGGCATTTCACTCAATCCTAAGAAGTGTGTATTCGCTGTCACGGAAGGAAAGTTGTTGGGTCATATAGTTTCAAAGAAAGGAATTTCTATAGATCTAGAAAGGATCAAGGCCATTGAACAAATCCCCTTGCCCCACAATAAAAAAGGGATGCAGTATTTTATGGGAACTATAAACTTCGTGCGAAGATTTGTCCCTGATTTTGCTCAGATTGTTAAGCCACTGCAGCAGATGGTGAAACAGAATGCACAGTTCAAGTGGACGGAAATTAAGAAGAACGCTTTCAGCAAAATCAAGACTGTTGTTGCACACGCACCCTCCTTGAAAAGTCCAGATTTCGATAAAGACTTTATTTTATATACTTTTGCATCCGATGATTCGGTAGCAGCTGTGCTTACGCAAAAGGAAGATGGGGGCGATGAATTCCCAATATCCTTCATGAGCACTGGTCTGCAAGGGGCCAAATTGAACTACCCAGCTGTTGATAAACAAGCTTATGCTGTATTCAAAGCAGTAAAACTATTCAGGCCTTATATTTTAAAGAATAGAACCAAGGTGATCGTCCCCTACCCAACTGTTAGGTCTCTTCTTATACAGAAAGAATTAGGAGAAAGAAGAGGCAACTGGGTAACAAATATTCAAGAGTACGACCTTGAATTCAATCCAGCATCTATAGTTAAGGGACAGGGTTTGTGCAAACAGATGACTGAAAATGGAAAAAATGAAGAACATGTTTGGGAAGATGAGGCCGAATTACATGTGATGGATGTATGTGCTTTATTTACAGCTCTCGAGTCTTTGGTATAGAGATCTTGTGCATTACCTGCAGGTAGGGCTGTTACCTGAACATTGGAATTCCAAGCAGAGAAGAGCACTACGTCTTAAATCAACATCTTATCAAATTGTGGAAGGGGTATTGTTCAGAAACAATTATGACGGAGTTCTTCTGAGATGCTTAGAAAAGGAAGATGCGAAGAAAGTGATGGCATAATTGCATGACGGTCCTGCTGGAGGACATTATTCAGGGGATACCACAGCCCACAAAATCCTCAGGGTAGGTTACTACTGGCCTACGCTCTTTAGAGATGCACACGCACATGTCAGGAAGTGTGATATTTGCCAAAGGTGTGGTGGGAGACACCCTAAAGCAGCAACGCCTCTAAATCCTATGATGATTACCGAGCCATTCGAGAAATGGGGACTGGATATTATTGGAGAAATAAAACCAAATTCCTCTCTACAGCACAAGTACATTCTAACCGCAACTGATTATTTCACTCGCTGGGTCGAAGCCATCAGCTTCCTGCAGGATCATATCATGACCAAGTTTGGAGTTCCAGTTTTGTTAGTCTTTGATAATGCTAATTACTTTTCATCAATTAAGTTGACTTCATTTGCTCATGATAAAGGGATAAAATTGCAATATTCTGCTAATTACTATCCACAAGGAAATGGCCTGGCTGAATCCTCTAACAGAAATTTGATTAGAATTTTAAAGAAGACTATGGTAGAAAACCAGAGTAGTTGGCACTCAGCATTACCAAATTCCCTTTGGGCTGATAGAGTCACCCCCAAGTCTGCAATTGGAGTGTCTCCTTATACCCTTGTCTATGGAAAAGAAGCCATTCTTCCTCCCAATATCATGCTACCATCTTCCATAGATCTAAAGCCAAAGGATGTTTTAAGCAACAACAAGAGTCAGTTAAGAGATGGTTTGACAAGCATAAAGCTGGGACAAAAGACTTTGAAGTAGGAGACTTAGTCCTCAAATGGGACCACCCCCATGATGAGAAGGGAAAGCATACCAAATTCCAGCAGTTGTGGGTAGGCCCCTTTCAGATTGTAGCCAAGCTTGGTCCTTCTACTTACAAGTTGCGAGATCTACAGGGGTGGGAGGAGAACCTACCAGTAAATGGTTTGGTTCTCAAGCCTTATTTTTCCTAAGTTTGTTTGTTGTCTTCTGTCTTGTGTATAAATAATCCGTCTGTCTATATTTTGAGTCATGTGTTTCAGTTTGCTTTAGTTTGATTTTTCTTGTTTTCAATAAAGGGGATGAACCTGCGGTTGCATGGGGAACATCAGAATTTTTGGGAGTGATAAACAATTTAGTGATCAGACTGTGGGTTGCTATTTATATTAAATATTTTCTTCCATCTTAGTCGCTTTCTTGAATAATTCTATGCACATTGAAGTCCTGCTTAATCCCTGTGAAATAAACCGGATTCAAAGAGTCTGGAATACTATGTTGGGGCTCCATCCACGTCACACTTAAAGTGTCCTAAGGAGTGACAGTAGAGGACCCATGGAAAGGAGCAAGGTGAATAGTATATTAAATATAAATGATCCCATGCCAAGAAACGAATGCCAAAAGGAAAATAAAGAGTAAAAAAACTCCTATGAAAGCATCATAAATCAAAGCAGGTGCTGAATCATGAGTACTAAGTTGCCTAAAAGATCCTCTCCATCCGTGAGCTGAAACTTAAAGTATACCACTCACACAAAAGGACACTATGGGATAGAGGATCTTGAAATAAAATTCAGTAAGATAAGGCATTCAGGAGGACTCATAAGAAAAGGGACAAAAGTCCAAAAGCACAAAAAAGTGCTAAAATGGCATGGGAATGAGGAACAAACGAATATTTCTATTTACCATGTGCTGCAATCCTGTGGTGTCCAAGCTGTCGGCTACCTGAAGAAAAAGGTAATAATGAAAATCATCTTCTGGCCTCAACAGAGTTATCTAGACTTGAAAGTCTTGGTTTCCACTCTCCCAAATTGGACTATTATCAATGATTGAAGGTACACGCTTCCGGCATTTGAGAAATCCAGATAGCTGGAATAATTCAATAGGATGATTTTGTTGTTAAAACAGTTTGTCACTCAAAGGTAAATCGCCCAGAGATTTAGGTTCACCAGGTAATCACCAATTGTTGTAGCTGCAACACTTCTCCCCAAATTTCTTAAATTTTGGACCCCTCCTCATGATTTTTCTTTGATCATTGAATCCTTTGGGTTGTTGGTCTATGTTTTAATTTTTAAATGGCTACAAAAGCTTAAATCTTGACCAAGTTTTGGATTTTGATTGCATTAGAGTGTATGGTGGATGGCATATTTTTAGTTTGATTTTGCTTGTTGATCGAACCAGTTGTTCTTTGCTGTGGGTCACCGTTGCGGAGGTATGACAGGTCGCTGCCCATTGTTGAATGTTTAAAGCTGACTGAAACACTTAGTTTTTCCATTGGATCGAGAGTCTTTCTTGTCTTGATCGGAAGCTTTAACCTTTTTCCCATCTGCCGTTGCGGATCCTAAAGCAATTTAGCACCCGAAGTTCAAATCGTTCCGACTGCCGATTAGCGTTTGCCTGTTTAGCTGCGGAACCGAAGCAGTTTCTCTTATGTCGCTGCGGATGGGAAAGCCATTTGTCTTCCGAAACATAAATCCGTCCGACTTCCGACTTGCATCGCATGGCTCTAGCCTTCTCTTTTCCTCCGTTGCGGCTCTCAAAGTCTTTTGGCTTCTGAAGTACAAATCCGACCGACTTCCGATTAAAGCCTCTCTTGCCCGCGTTTCGCTTGTCAGTAAATTGTGCCTTTTCCGCTGTTGTAGCTGGGAAAGCCTTTCGGCCTCCGATGTTATTTCCTTCTGACTTTTGACTTTAAGTTTTCCCACCAATGAGTTTCCTGTTGACCGTCGTAGGCTAGGTTTGTCAAGCCCACAGGTGGTGTGCCTTGCCATTTCCTTGTGGAATAGTCGTTTCAATTGGTAATATTTGTTGTTTTTGAATAATGCTTGTCGATTTGATTGCAGGCGGTTTTGAGGAGATCGGTCAATCTACCATGGTGCGGAGAAAGACAGACCGTTTTGGCAGAAGTATAACTTAAACCAAGGGGATCGCTAGGAGGGCCAGGGGAGTAAAAGACGAAATCCAGAGCTATAAATGCGCGGACCCAAAAAACTGATCAGTTACCCAGTGGTTCATGATTGCATACAGACAAGATAGAGGAATGCGAAATGCTTGGGACACTGAAAGATCATGAGTCTGGGGAAAACTGAAGCGCTTTGTAATTGTATTTTAAATATTTGAAAGTGGGACTTAGAAGGGGCTTTTTTATCTTGGAAAAATTTGTAAACTCTTTTGCTTGTAAGAGGAACTACTTCGTTTTACAATCAGAAAGTGCAACTTTTGCCTACTGGAGAGAGAGAAATGTGTATCAATGGAACTAAATGAATAATGTTGAAGAGGAACTATTTCGTTTTCAGCTGTGTTTCATTTACTGTGAGAGTATTTAACTTCCTAAACCTATGTTCTGGTTAAATGTTCTTCAGTATCTTCTGGGATGTTTTCCACTGTGAGTAATAAATGTTGTTCATAAAATAATCGGCTATCTGTTTGTTTAAATATCTATAATTGTTCATGTGTATTGAAAGAAGTGTCAGCTAACTGTAACTCTTCATAATGCATGTACAAAATGTATTACTCACTTACAAGTGATAATCCTGCACCCTAGGGATAGTTTAGGTAGTTAGTTTCTTTTTCTTGTTGTCTATGATTGGGATGCTAGTGAGTCTAAGACGAGAGGTAAGAACCTGTGCATCACATTGTGACTACTCCTCGCATCTTATCACCCTGCATGGTAAAGTAGGCACTTTCATATCATACATTAAGTCGAAAATACAAAATTCACGGTGGAACGGGCCACAACCGGTAAAGCCTTTGTTTTGTTACTTTGACCTACGATAGCTGGACCATAAACCAGATGGATTCCCTATACCAAATAGTCAACGGGCTAGTTGGGAACGTTGACTAGGGAGAATCCCTTACTGTTGTTTCCTGTGAATTTCGTAGCCTCAACAGAAAGTTATGAAGACACTGGTTTTCTTGATGATGATGATGATGGTGATAATGGCGATGATTAGGATTGTCGTGGTGGTGATGAAGATGATATTCACAAACAACGATGTCAGGAATGTTATCCACAATCACCTCATCTGTGCATTTTTAATATGTTCATTTTAATCAAAAGTTTTCTAGTTACATCATCTTAGTTTTTCTATTTTCATTTATTTTGTCGATATGTATATAAAAAAAAATACCCCATGGTATAGGATTAGTTATTAACAAGTGTATTAAAAAAGAGTGTAGGGAATATGTGATCAAGGATGGGGGTAAATTAGGAGTAGGGAGTATGGGTTTCAAGTGACATTGAATGTGTATGGAGTTTCAGGTAGGGTTAGGGACTTCCAATACTATTTTATTTTTATCGAGGGTTTGGGTTAACCGATATGGAATTGAATGTCATGGTTAGGAGGTATATGGACTCAAGTGCGATGGGGGTTATATGGTACTGTTCATTGTTAGGGTGTGTGTGTGTTGAGGTAGGGTAAGGGCACCAATGAGGCATTGTTTATAGATAATAAATTAATGGGAAGGTTTTAGGGGGTAAAGTAGATGTGATGGCTATGAAAACGAGGATGATTTAATGCTAAACATCATCATAATTAACGTCCTTAACAGTGATGATGATGATTTTTGGTGACGACAACGATGATGAAAGTTATGAATACATTGGTGTCTTTGATGTTGACGACAATGATGACGATGATGATGACAATGATGATCAAAATTGTGGTGATGGTGATGACAATGATTGTCATCGATGTTGATGTCATGAGTGTCATCCAAAATCACCTCGTCGGTGCATTTTTAATATGGTCATTTTCAATAAGAAATTTTCTAATTATATCATCTTATTTTTAATTTTAATTCTTTTGTTGATATGTATAGATAAAAAATACCCCATGGGATAGGATTAGTTATTAACAATTTCCCTAAACAGGGGTGTAGGGAATATGAATTTAGGGATTAGGGTCAATTAGGACTAGGGAGTATGGATTTCAAGTGATTATAAATGTGTATGAAGTTTTGGGTAGGGTTAGGGACTTCTAACACTATTATATTATTATTAGGGGTTGGGGTTAACTAGTATGCAATAGGAATTCATGGTTGAGAGCTATGTGGACTCATGTGGCTCGGACATTAGAAAATAGTGTCCATGGTTAGGGCATGTGTGTTTTGAGGTGGGGTAGGTGTATCAACAAGGTACTATTTAGGGATAAGAACTTAATCATGAGGGTTTAGGGGGTCAAATGGCCATGAAGACTACGGAAATGAGAATGATTTTGCGCTCAACATCATTATTTTCAACATCAATGATGATGACAATGATTATGATGATGATGAGGACAATGATGTTGTTTATGATGATGATTTTTTACTACGATGGCAATGATGAAAGTTAAGAAGACATTGGTATTCTTGATGATGATGATGATCATAATTGTGGTGATGGTGATGATGATAATGATCATCGACATCGATGGCATGAGTCTCATCCACAATCTCATTGGAAATGCATTTTTGATATTTTCATTTTCAATCAAAAGTTTTCTAAATAGATCATCTTATTTTTAATTTTCATTTTTTTTCGATATGTATATATAAAAAATATCTATAATTTATGAATATATGTATATGGATACACACACACACACACACACACACACACATAAATAAAATGACATACTCACCTTATTCTTTCCCTCGTGTGCCAAGAGAGAGAGAGAAAGCCTACTATTTCAAATATGGTTAATCTTGGGGAACAACATTTCCCCATCCACCACCATGAAAAAAATAGGAAACTGAGGTGGAGGTCACAAATATTGCATTCTACAAGTTGCAGGGGAGGCCGTATTCACTAATAAGGAAAGACAATTTCCCCTAAATAAATGAGAAAATCAAAATTTATACTCAGTTTACATGAATTTATAATGTTTTTGAGTGGAGTTTACCTTAGTATACATGAATTTAACCTAGTTTTCTCTAGTCCTTCCAAATTTTTTAATAATATATTTAGTTTATACATTTTACATTCTCCACGGTCAGTTACCCTATTCATTGGGAATTCTAATCGATGGCTAGGGTTAATTTATATATTTTATATTCTCCATGGTCAATTACCCTATTTGTTGGGAATTCAGATTGATGGATAGGGAAAATTCTCGTCAAAATTTGACCTTTTACCTCGGGAGGATATTGTTATGGTCAATCTTAGTCAATTCGTAAGCCTTGTTTTACCCTTTATCTAACCTATATTCAATAAGTGCTAGAACAGTCTTGTCCATGGAATGATATATGTTGAACTTTGGTATTGTTATTGTTTCCAGGAAAGAAGCTTCTTGAACTTTGGTGTTGTCATTAATGTCAAACAAGAAGCGTGATGATGTCAAGAAGGTAGTATGAATACTTGAATCTAGTTTGAAGAAGTATATAGATTATATGTATGCAATCCTAAGAAGTGTGGAAATACCACAAAAGACATGGAACTCTTTTGCACAAACCCCGACAAGTGATGACCCTCTAGTGTGTAAGTCCCACAAAATTAATAATGATACAATAATGCACATCGACAAAAGAATAAGAAGCTTTACCAAAATAAAAGGAAGAAGGGGTTTCAACAACTCAAAGGAACCCCAACTTGTGGACACATCATTTGAATAAGAATAGTATAAAGAGGAGAGAGATGGAAATGTTGATGTAATGTTGGAAGTGTGCAAGATGTAAAATGATTGGTGTCCTTATAGTTTGGAACCTGATACAATGATTTTGTTCTTGGTTGTGGTATTGGTGTCCCAATTAGAATGATTCATGGATGAGTTAGTGCTCATATATTAGATATCGGTGGCTCTCATCTTTTAATGTAATTCAAACTCTTATATATATATATATGTATGTATGTATGTATGTATGTATGTATATGTATATGTATATGTATATGTATTCAAATACTTTGCGTACAATTATCTTTTATTGTTATGACTGAAATGGAAATTAGTCTATAATTTGTAAAGTGAAAAATTGTTAAATATGTGCATTATACTAATTCACCCTGTCCCCCCTACAATATCATTAAGGATTACAACAATTGGTTTTAGAGCAATTTTCTTTAGGTACAACCTAACAGATGGAAGATATATCATTTCATAGATATGGATAAATAGGAAGGACTCTCTACAAATAGAGCACTAATGTTTGATGGGTCAAATTATACATTCTATAGAATAAGAATGGAAGTATACTTGAAGTCTCTTGGTGTTGATGTCTAGAAACATGTTAAATATATATATATATTTTAAATACTTTGTGTACAGTTATCTTTTATTCTTATGATTTAAATTGAAATTAGAGCATAATTTGTATAGTGAAAAATTTGTTAAATATGTGCATGATATTGATTCATCCCCCCAGTATCATTAAGAATTACAACAATTAGTTTTAGAGAAGGTTTCTTTAGGTACAACCTAACATATGGAAGATAGATCATTGCATAGATATGGATAAATAGGAAGGACTCTCTACAAACAGAGCATTAAGGTTTGATGGATCAAATTCTACATTCTAGAATGGAAGTATGCTTCTAGTCTCTTGGAGTTGATGTCTCAAAATATGTTGAAAATGGTTACAATGTTCCCAAAATTACACGAACTTAAGCAACTCACAAAAGGAAATATGAATGCAATGCAATGGATAGGAATGCATTAGAGAAAATTTGGGGTCTAAAATGGGACTTAGAAGAAAAAAAGCCAAGAATAAATTATTGTGAGTTGGGATTCAAGAACCAATAGAATTTCAATAAAATGAGTCAACCATAATGGTTGACTTGACATATTTGTCATAAAAAAACTATTTTTTTGTTTGTATTTTCAACATATCTCGCTGTGTTTTTACTCAAATTTTGAGCGGGCAGGATCCTTGGATGCATAATTAAATTTCGCATCCAAGAAGTACCCACATTGCATACTTTTGATGGACCTCTCTACTTGAAAAACAATAAATACTTGAAAAAATGTGATGATTATGTCACTCTATGGTTTAGCATAATTAGAGTTCACCAAAGTTATGAAGTGCACATCAAATAAAGAAGTGTGGCATAAGCTTAAAAACGTCTGTGAAGGAGATGAGAAGTTTACGAAGGAAAAGTTGCAAATACATTCAAGAAAGTTTGAAATGATAAAGATGAGGGACGAAGAAAACATTGCATCCTATATTATCCATGTTGATGAGATTTCCAATGTTTTCAAAGGTCTTGGAGTACAAATGACTGAAGAAGGAGTCATACAAAAGATGTTCAGAACTCTACTACTAAGATTTGAATCCAAAGTGTTAGTTCTAGAAGTAGAAGTGATTTGAATAAATTGAACAAGGATGAACTTCATGGTATACTTAATGCATATGAGATGAGGTCCAAACAAGAAAATACTTCTAGAAAAGACACAACCTTCAAATCCATTAAGAAGACAAATGTAGCAAGCACGAGTAGAACAAGAACTCATATGATGAGTCAAATGAAGAGGAAGAAGACTTTGTAAAGAAACTAAAAAGGGGTCATGAAAAATAAAATAAAAAAGGTAAGATACCATTCAAATGATTTGAATGTGGTAAAGTAGGTCACTTTTATTCCAAAGTGTCCTTAAAATATAGTAGAGATAGTGATAGTGAAGAATAACTCAATTACAAAGAACAAAGTAATACATGCCAATAGAGCAGGTCTAAAAATAAGAAGAAGTTTCTTTATTCATTGTTCTGCAGCTGTGTTTGCAGAGAAGAAGGAAATCTACGGTGGTGATTTTTGTTCCTCGATAGTTTCAGACCTCAAAGCAGGTCTATCATTAGGAGAGGCTTCCTTGGAAGTCTTCACGAAGATAAGCTCAATGTCTTTTATTTTTATTAATATTTATTAAGTCGTTTTTAGGGTTTTTAGTTTGTCAGTTTTTTAAATTTATTTACTTAGTAAATTTTTAGTTTTTTAAGTTTTTTCCAAATTATTTTATTATTATTTACTAAAAAAAAATTAAATTTTTTTTATTAAAATTTTTATTTGATTAGTATTATTTAATTTTTAATGTTTATTTATTATTAAAGTTTACTTAATATATTCCTAATTTCAAATTTTTAAATTTGTTTTCAAATTTGTTTTAAAAGGAAAGTTTTTAATAATTTCTAGTTTAGTGTTATTAAAATATTAAGAAGTTTTAAAGTGATTGTATAGTAAAGTCAATACTTTTTATGTAAATTTTTATTTATTAATCTCTAGGTTAATTTTATTAAGAAATTAATTAATTTTAAAGTGCTTTAGCTTAGGAGCCAATATTTGTATTTTTTTATTTAAATGAGTTTTTTAAGCGTTCTTTTTTAAAAAGTTAGGTTAGTTTTTTTAATAAATAAAGTTTGATTGTTTAGATTAAAGCTTTGTTTAAATAAGTATTTTTACGTATTTTAATTTTTTGAAAATTGTTATTTAATAGATTTGTAAAAAGTTTTTTTGAGATTGGTCTCTTAGTATTTAGGATTTGTTTTAAACAGGTTTGTTAATTATTGTTCTTTGATTATAAGTCAACACTTATGAGTTTAAAGTTGAAGGGTTAGTATTTGTTCTAGCTCTTTTAAGTTTAAATCGTTGTTGTTTTGTGTTTGTTCTTAAGGATTTCGATGACTGGTCTCCACGAGTCATTGAGTTTTAGACCATCGTCTCGGTTCAGGTTGTTAGGGTATTTTTCAATTTCAAGACCCTCCCTTATTTTTCGTTTGAAGCGGTGGGGTATGGTTGTGACTACCTCTACCTTTTCAAGGCATATATGATGTTTAGTGTCGCACGAGTTTTGTGCGACGACAGAGTTCTTGATCCTACAATGGTGTATGTTAGCACCATGTTCTTTTAATCTTGTCTTGATTGAGCAACTAGTCTCTTCGATGTAGACTTTGTCACAAGAGCAGGGTATCGTGTAGATTCCCCGGAGTAGTTTTTTCTCAATGGGGTATTTTGCAGAGTCTAGCATGTTTCTAAGGGAATTCAGGGGAGATAAGGTTACCCTAATGTCTCTTTTTCTAAGAATCCTGTCAATATTGTTGATGGTGCCATGGATGTAGGGGAGGATTGCTAAGGGTGTGTCTTTGTTGTTGTCTTCTTTCTTGTTTTTTCTATTGTTGTTTCATTATTTTTTGTTAGCTTTCTTGATGGTTTCCTTGATTAGTTTGTCCCTATATTGACGATGGAGCAAACATAGACCTTGACAATGGAACAAAACACTTGCTGGAGAAGGGTTTGGACTTCACCATAGCACCTAAGTGTATCCCATTGAAAGAGATGGTATGTAATATTGAGAACACCATAAGAAACATGTTAGAAAACAACGCAGAAGATATCGGACAAGAATGTGCCATCATCGTAAAAAACGCTAGACCACCGAAAAACAACTTAACAAAGGAGGAGAGGGATGCTTTGAAAGCATTGAAGAGGAGAGAATACATCATTATTGTCAAAGTTGATAAGGGAAATGCGATCGTTGTAATGAAGAAAGGGGAGTACGATAAAAAAATGAGAGAACATCTAGCATGCGGAAGCTACAGAAAGGTCAATAAGGATCCAATGAATAAAATTATGAAACTGGTAACAACGGCCATAAGGAACTCATCCTTGGATGACCACTTGAAACAAAAACTCATCCCAAAGATTTCAATAATTCTGCAGATCTATGGCTCTCCCAAGATCCACAAACAAGGTGGGCCTATTGTTAACACAATAGATTCACCAACTTACAACCTAGAAAAATACTTAGTAGAGAGACTGAAACCTCTTGTAGGCAACACCTTCTCTTATGTAAAAGATTCAACACATCTTGTAAAAATGATGGAGGATTGGAAAATTGAGGAAGATGACATTCTCACAAGTTTCGATGTAGTATCTCTCTACACGAAGATACCAATTGATGAAGCCATAGAGGTCATCAGAGATATAGTAAACAATGAAGAAACTAAAAAACTTGTGGAAATATGTCTCAAGTCCATATTCTTCAGCTTCAAAGGGGAAATATATGAGCAAAAAGAGGGAGTGGCAATAGGCTCACCACTCTCACCAATAGTTCACCATTCAAATGATTTGAATGTGGTAAAATAGGTCACTTTTCTTCCAAAGTGTCCTTAAAATATAGTAGAGATAGTGATAGTGAAGAATAACTCAATTACAAAGAACAAAGTAATACATGCCAATAGAGCATGTCTTAAAATAAGAAGTTTTTATTCATTGTTCAACAGCTGTGTTTTCAGAGAAGAAAGAAATATGCGGTGATGATTTTTGTTCCTCGATAGTTTCAGACCTCAAAGCAGGTCTATCATCGGAAGAGGCTTCCTTGGAAGTCTTCACGAAGGTAAGCTCAATGTCTTTTATTTTTATTAATATTTATTAAATTGTTTTTAAGGTTTCTCGTTTGTCAATTTTTTTAATTTATTTACTTAGTAAACTTTTAGTTTCTTAAGTTTTTTCCAAATTATTTTATTATTATTTATTAAATTTTTTTTTGAAAAAAGTTAGTAAAATTTCTATTCGATTAGTATTAATTAATTTTTAATATTTATTTATTATTAAAGTTTACTTAATATATTCCTAAATTTTTAAATTTGTTTTCAAATTAGTTTTAGAAGGAAAGTTTTTAATAATTTTTACTTTAGTGTTATTAAAATGTTATGTAGTTTTAAAGTCTTTGTATAGTAAAGTCAATACTTTTTATATAAATTTTGTATTTATTAATCTCTAGGTTAATTTTATTAAGAAATTAATTAATTTTAAAGTGTTTTAGCTTAGGAGTCAATATTTGTTTTTTGTATTTAAATAAGTTTTTTAAGGGTTCTTTTTTGAAAGGTTAGGTTAGAGTTTTTAGGAAATAATGTTTAATTGTTTAGATTAAATTTTTACTTTAGTGTTATTAAAATGTTATGTAGTTTTAAAGTCTTTGTATAGTAAAGTCAATACTTTTTATATAAATTTTGTATTTATTAATCTCTAGGTTAATTTTATTAAGAAATTAATTAATTTTAAAGTGTTTTAGCTTAGGAGTCAATATTTGTTTTTTGTATTTAAATAAGTTTTTTAAGGGTTCTTTTTTGAAAGGTTAGGTTAGTGTTTTTAGGAAATAATGTTTTATTGTTTAGATTAAAGTTTTGTTGAATTAAATATATTTAAGTATATTAATTTTTTGAAAATTGTTATTTAATAGGTTTGTAAAAAGAGTTTTTGAGATTGGTCTCTTAGTATTTAGAATTTGTTTTAAACAGGTTTTTTTAATTATTGTCCTTTGTAGAATTTGTTTTCAACAAGTTTTTTAATTATTGTCCCTTGATTATAAGTTAAAAATTATGAGTTTAAAGTTGAAGGGTTAGTATTTGTTCTAGATCTTTTAAGTTTATATCGTTGTCGTTTTGTGTTTGTTCTTAAGGATTTTGATGACTGGTTTTCAGGAGTCATTGAGTTTTAGGCCATTGTCTCGGTTCAGGCTGTTAGGATATTTTTCAATTTCAAGAGCCTCCCTTATTTTTCGTTTGAAGTAGTGGGGTACGGTTGCAACTGCCTATGCTTTTTCAAGGCATATCTGATGTTTAGTGTCGCAGAAGTGTTGTACGAAAACATAGTTCTTGATCTTACAATGGTGTATGTCAATACCATGTTCCTTTAATCTTGTCTTAATGTAGCAACTAGTCTCGTCGATGTAGACTTTGTCACAAGAGCAGGGTATGGTGTATGTTAGAATTTTAACATTAGGCTAGCATAACATTAGGATATTTAACTAAGAGAACAACAAGCACAACAATCAAACACAAGAGACAATGAACACAATGTTTTTCCTTGGGGAAACCATAAATGGAAAAAACCCCGCAATTTCCTCAGAGATAGAATCAGCACCAAAAGTGAAACCCAAAAATAGTAAGATGATCTCCCGATAGCAGTAACCTCTTTCTTCCTTGCCCTAGTGTCTTTCTATTCCTCAGCTATGCACTACAACTGAGTGTGAGTGAGTGTGTGATAAATAGAGAGGCTACCTCTCTATTTATACTAATTCCCAACTTGACTAAACCCAACTAGGGCTGACTTCACTAGGTGAGTCTAATAACCCTAGTGCCCCGGAACCGCGGGGACTTTAACCCTTAGACAATAGGAAGGTTACCCACCTTGACTTGACATGACTTCTTTACATTATAGAAACTCCCGATAGGAACCTTGAGGCATGACATGACTCAAGTACATTACAAATACATCCCGGAATAAACATCGGGTTACAATACATAAGAAATACAAGTGAATACATTCTGAAGTTACAATTACATTAACACTCCCTCTTAACTAGGAAGGTATTCTCTCGACACAATTTATTAGCACAAGTCTTCTTCTCTGTATCATCTGGATCATCATCGAGTCTTCGTCATATTCACCTTGAAGTCATGTCTATCTTCAAGTCACCTTCATCTTCAAGTCATCTTCACCTGGATCTGGATCATCACTCGATCTAGATCATCATCACTGGATCTGGATCATCCCTCGATCTGGATCATCTCTGGAGCATCATCTCTGGATCTGGATCATCCCTTGATCTAGATCATCTCTGTTGGATCATCATCACTGGATCTTCACGGGTGATATCTCATGATTCTTCTTGTCACAGGAAGTTCTACAGAGCCAGCCCTTTTTCATGTTGGTTGTAGGCCTAGCCTCCATGTAGGTCTTCTTTAGCACTTATATCTGACCCTAAGTCAGAATGGCCCACCCAGCACTTATATATGATCATGTAGGAACCAATCCTATAATCATATCTGAAATGCACACTCAGCACTCACATCTGACCATGTGGGAACACCTCCCACAACCCTGTCAGAAAGGCCTAGCACTCACATCCGTCAACCAATTTTGAAAAGGTTCAGCACTTACACTTGGCCATGTGAGGAACCAATCCTCCATGCCAAAAGGCTCCGCACTTACATTTGACAACCAATGTTAGAAGGGCTCAGCACTTACATTCGGCCATGCAAGGAACCAATCCTTCATGGCGAAAGGGCTCTGCACTTACATCTGACAACCAATGTTAGAAGGGATTGCACTCACATATGATCATGTAGGAACCAATCCTACAGTCATATTAGAATGGCCCCCAGTCCCAGACTTAGCTACTTGGTAACTGACCAGGTGCCTCCATTCCAAGAATGGCATTTAACGCTTACTTCTGATCATGTAGGAACCAATCCTACAGTCACATCAGAATGGCTCAGTACTCACATCTAACATGGAAGGAACCAATCCTCTCACCATGACAGAATGGCTCAGCCCTTACATCTGACCATGGAAGGAACCAATCCTCTCACCATGACAGAATGGCTCAGCCCTTACATCTGACCATGGAAGGAACCAATCCTCTCACCATGTCAGAATGGATCTGGGTCTCATCGTTTCCCATTGGAGGAAACCTCGATCTGGAGAACACCAAGATTCTCCCTGAATTACTCAAACTTCACCCTAGCCAATGGCTTTGTCAACACATAAGCTATATGTTCCTCTGTCGCAGCATACTAGAGCTTCACTGCTCCCCTCTGCACCATGTCCGTGATATAGTGATACTTGATCTCGATATGCTTCGACTTGTCATGGAACATTGGATTCTATGACAAATTTATGCAACTATGGTTGTCACAATGTATGCAAGTAGCTTCCATCTAGAGATATAATAAATCAGACAGTAGATTCTGTAGCCATACTACCTCACAACTAGCTAAACAAGCTATGACATACTCTGCTTCAGCTATACTTAGTGCCACACAGGATTGCTTCCTGCTAAACCAAGACATCACACCTAATCGCATACTAAAGCAACACCCTGAAGTCCTCTTCCTATCGATGGCACTTCCTGCCCAATCTAAATCAACATAACCCTCACGGTTAATATTCTGATTCACCTCATACTTGAGCCCATAATAAATTGTACCCCTCAGGTACCTCAGAATATGCTTTGCAACATTCAAGTGAGCATGTCTCAGATTTGTCAAGAACTGGCTCAAGGTGTTCACAGTAAAGCAAATTTCTGGTCTCATGTTCGTCAGGTACATGAAGGACCCAATCATCTGACGATACATCATAGCATCAACCATCTCTGATGAAGCATAACTCAATAGCTTCAGGTTCGATGCCATAGGTGTGGTCATGGCCTTGCAGTCCATCATCCCAAACCTCTTTAGGATCTCTACTGCATACTTCCCTTATCCAAGGGAGATTCCATCTGCATTCTGCCAGAACTCCATGCCTAGAAAATAATGCATCATACCCAAGTCCTTCATTTCGAACTCGAAAAAAAGATTTCTCTTCGTATCAGTAATCAACCCATCCATACCTATTACAAATAGATCATCTACATATAGTAGGAGCATCACTGGGTTGCCATCTTCAACCTTGTAGTAAAGGTTGGAATTTTCTTTACTCTTGGTAAAGCCCAAACTGGATAGAAAGCTATCAATTCTATCATACCATGTCCTGGGTGTCTATTTCAAACCGTACAGGGATTTCTTCAATTTGCACACATGAGACTCCCTGTCATGTGTCTCAAAATGAAGTGGTTGTTCTACATACAATTCCTCTTCCACTAAACCATTCAAGAAAGTAGTCTTGACATCCATTTGGTGTATCTTCCATTTCATCACTGCAGCCAGAGCAAGTACTGATCTAATGGAAGTGTATCTAGATACAAGTGCAAAGGTTTCTTCATAGTCTATTCCTTCTTTCTGTGAGAAACCACGAGCCACGAATCTTGCCTTATATTTCTCTATGCTACCATCTAGAGCATGCTTGATCTTGTAGATCCATCTGGAAGTTACAACTGACTTCCCTTCTGGTCTTGGGACAACATCCTAAACATTATTCTTCACGAGCGATTGATACTCTTCGATCATGGCATCTTTCCATTCTTTCCTTTCTGCCACTTTTCATAATTGGAAGGTTCTTCATTGATAAAGTCACATAGTAAAGCTACATATCCGGAGCAGGATCTAGTTCTCTTTCTTTCTCTGTGACTCTCTTTTGGAGCCCCATATCTTTTCTCACCTTGGATAATTTATCGTACCCAAGAAGGTTTCCTCTTGTGAGGATTCTTCTCCTAAGGTGGATCTACAGGTCTTTGTGGCTCTTAAAATTCTCTATCTTCTTCTTGAATTTCTTCGTTCATGGTTGTATCACGAATCTTGGGTGCTTCTACTTCTTTGGGTTCTTTAGCAGGTCTCTTTCTGGATTTGTTGTAAGTTGTGTCTTCATCAAATGTTACATCCCTGCTGATGTCGATCTTCTTGAATCCTGGGAAATATATTTTGTAAGCCTTTGAGATTTCATAGTATCCCACAAATATCCCTTCTTTCCTGAAGGATATAGTTTCATTCTCTTCTATTTTGGAATGTGTATGTACACTGGAGATCCAAAATATTCTGAGATGTATGACTTCTGGCTTCTTGCTCAAAAAGACTTCTTCAAGTGTCTTATTCTAGAGTACTCTATGTGGAGTACGGTTATGTACATACACCGCTGTTTTGGTAGCTTCTTCCCATAGATGCATGGGAAGATCTTGATCATGAAGCATTGCTCTTGTAGCTTCCATGATAGTTCTATTCTTCCTTTCTGCAACCCCATTCTGTTGTGGATTATATGGAGTGGATAAATCCCTCTTAATCCCTGATTCTTTGCATAAGTCTTTAAATTCATTTGATGTGAATTCTTCGCCATTATCTGATCAAAAGGTATTGATCTTCTTTTCTGTGTGATTCTCGATCAAGGCTTTGAATTCCTTGAACTTGCTAAAAAATTCATCTTTGTTCTTCTTGAAGTAAATCCATGTCTTCCTAGAAAAGTCATCAATGAAAGAAACATAATATACATACCCACTTAGTGAAATTGATGACATTGGTCCGCATACATCAGAGTGGATGCTTTCCAAGATTCCTTTTGCCTTGCTCTCACTACTTGGAAATGTATTCTTTGTATTCTTTCCTTTCGCACATCCTTTGCAGATCCCTTCATTTTTTTCTTGAATTTTTGGAAGACCTTCAACAACTTTGCTTGCAAGTGGTAGTGCTCTGTAATGCACATGTTCAATCCTTCTGTGCCAAATTTCATTTGGCTCTACTAAGTCATGGACCAAATATTTTTCTAAATAGCCCTTCAATTTGTATAATCCTCCTTCTTGTTCTCCAATCACTATTACATCATCAATAGTCTTTCCTCTTGAACACATGAGGACTTGGCCATCTACAAATGCAAACCTCGTGCCTTTTGAATCTAGTGCTGATATGGATAGAAGATTCTGGCTTTAGTCCTGGTACAAACAAGACATCCTTCATTTTCATAGACTTTTTGGAGTCTAGCTTGTAGGAGGATTCACCACTACCTTTTATGGGATATTGGTAGTCATCCCCAAGTTTCACCTCATGGGGTGGATGACATTCGAATAGTTTCTAAAAGGATTCCTTGAAACCTGTCATGTGTTTGGAAGACCCACTGTTAATAAGCCAATATTTGCTTCCATGAGTGACAGTTCCTGTGAGAGCAGAGATCAAAACTTATTCATCTTCACTTTCTTGTTTTACTCTCTTCCTGGGAGGATCATCATCCTCAATAGTGTGAACATGATGTCTTATTTTGGAGTTCTTCTTCTTCTTGGATCCATTCTTATTCATGGGACAAATTCTAGAAAAGTGTCCTATTTCATCGCATGTATAACATATGAGTTTGGATGGATCCCTTCTTACAGGATTGTTTTTCTGATGAGAATGCTTACCTTGGTGGTGATGATTTTCCCTTCTTCCTTTCCTGGAGTGTACTGTGAGAGCTCTATCTTCAATTCCCATATTTTCCTCTTGAGCTGCTATCCGAGCTTCTTCTTGTGAACATTCTTCCCACAGCCTACTAAACTTGACTAACTTCTTCCTAGCACAGATTCCTTGGATGAAAGAATCCCATGACCTAGGAACACCATTCAAGGTTGTCATCACAATTTTTGCATTCTCCACTTCTTCATATACTGCTTCCAACTGTTCTTTGATCTATGATACCTTTGTGAAGTATGGCTGGATGGTCTCCTCATTCTAGATCTTTACATTCTTCAACTGGTTCCTTAGAGTCATCTTCTGATTGATGTTCTTCCCTTCAAACAGTTTGGTTAGGGCATCAAACATGGCTTTAGGTGTCTTGAGGGAGGACACCTGTGGTATAAGGTGATCCTTGATAGAATCAGCAATGATACTCTTTGCCATAACCAACTTCTTCTTATGTAAGGCCTTGGCCTCATCTCCCTCTGGAACTGGAACCTCCTCACTGATATAGGAGTCCAACTCATTTTCTTCCAGGACCAGGGAGATCCTATACTTCCAGGCTCGAAAGTTAGCAGCTCCCTCAAGATTTTCATCAATCTTGGTATGATGAGACATATTAACTGAGAACCTCAAATGGAACTACAAAAGATTTAGATCTTACCAGGTCAAGATGTTGGATTTGGGTTTGGAGCTGAAATCCCGCAGTGCTGGTTCAGGAGAAGATTAGGGTTTTGATTTTCCAGAGTTTTGTCCAACCAAATGCTTTGAATTTGATCCCTAACTTTGATTTTGGGGAGGAGATCAATCCAGGCCTGGGCTCACTGAAAAATTCCACTTCTGTGAAAAGCCCTACTTTTCAGCAGTAGTTTCGGGTCCAAAACTGAAAAACCTCAGAATTAAATTATGCTTCGACAGAAAGATGTGCCCTAGGGAGGATAGTTATTCCACCCTTCTTTTGCTAAAAATATTTGGAGATAGATCCAAAAAGTACGAATCCCTAGTTCCCATAGATGCACAGTGTCTTCTTCTCAGGTTAGCTCTGATACCATGTTAGATTTTTAACATTAGGATAGCATAACATTAGGATCTTTAACTGAGAGAAAAACAAGCACAACAATCAAACATAAGAGACAATGAACACATTATTTTTCCTCGGGGAAACCATAAATGGATAAAACCCCGCAAATTCCTCAGAGATAGAATTAGCACCAAAAGTGAAACCCAAAAATAGTAAGATGAGCTCCCGACAGCAGTAACCTCTTTCTTCCTTGCCCTAGTGTCTTCCTCTTCATCAGCTATGTGCTACACCTGAGTGTGACTGAGTGTGTGATAAATAGAGAGGTTAGCTCTCTATTTATACTAATTCTCGACTTCACTAAAACCAACTAGGGCCGACTTCACTAGGTGAGTCTAATAACCCTACTTCCACGGAGCTGTGGGGAATTTAACCCTTAGACAATAGGAGGGTTACACACCTTGACTTGACATGACTTGTTTACGTTATAAAAACTCTTGATAGGAAAATTGGGGAATGAAATGACTCAAGTACATTACAAATACATCCCAGAATAAACATCGGGTTACAATACATAAGAAATACAAGTGAATACATTCTGAAGTTACAATTACATCAACAGTGTAGAATCCTTGGAGTAGGTTTTTCTCAATGCAGTCTTTCGCAAAGTGTAGCATGTTTCTAAGGGAATTGGGGGGAGATAAGGTTACCCTAATGTCTCTTTTTCAAAGAATCCTGGCAATCTTGTTGGTTGTGCTATGGATATAGGGGAGGACTACTAAGGGTGTGTATTTGTTGTTGTCTTCTTTCTTGTTTTTCCTATTGTTGTTTTGTTCTTTTTTGTTAGATTTCTTGATGGTTTATTTGATTAGTTTGTCCCTATATCGACGATGGAGCAAACATAGACCTTGATGATGGAGCAAAACGCTTGCTGGAGAATGGTTTGAACTTCACCATAGCACTTCAGCGTATCCCATTGGAAGAGATGGTCTTTAATATTGAGAACACCGTAAGAAACATGCCAGAAAACAACGCAGAAGATATCAAACAAGAATGTTCCATCATCCTAAAAAACACTAGACCAGCAAAAAACAACTTAACAAAGGAGGAGAGGGATGCTCTGAAAGCGTTAGAGAGGAGAGAAGACATCATTATTCTCAAAGATGATAAGGGAAATGTGACCATTGTAATGAAGAAAGGGGAGTACGATCAAAAAATGAGAGAACATATAGCATGTGGAAGCTACAGGAAGGTCAATAAGGATCCAATGAAGAAAATTATGAAACCGGTAACCACAACCATAAGGAAATCATCATTGGATGACCACTTGAAACAAAAACGCATCCCAAAGATTTTAATAATTCCATGGATCTATGTCTCTCCTAAGATCCACAAACAAGGTGGACCTATTGTTAACATAATAGGATCACCAACTTACAACCTAGAAAAATAATTAGCAGAGAGATCGAAACCTCTTGTAGGAAACACCTTCTCTTATGTAAAATATTCAACACATCTTCTAAAAATTATGGAGGATTGGAAAATTGAGGAAGATGACATTCTCACAAGTTTTGATGTAGTATCTCTCTACACGAAGATACCAATTGATGAATCCATAGAGGTCATCAAAGATATAGTAAACAACGATGAAACTACAAAACATGAGTAAATATGTCTCAAGTCCATATTCTTTAGCTTCATAGGGGAAATATATGAGCAAAACGAGGGAGTGGAAATGGGCTCACCACTCTCACCAATAGTTGCTAACTTTTTTATGGAAAAAATGGAAAGAGATGCAATAGATTCCTTCCCCCTAAAACCAAAATGGTGGCTACAATTTGTAGATGATGTATATAGCAATTGGCCACATGGAGAAGAATCTTTAAAGGAATTTATTGACCACCTCAATAACCAATCTGACAGCATGAAATTCACTATAGAAAGAGAAGAAAAAGGTTGTGTTCCATTCCTAGATGTACTCACAATAACAAAACAAGATGGATCCCTTGGGAACTAGGTATACATGAAACAAACACACATTTACAATACCTTCATGTTGATTCTCACCACCACCCTTCCCAAAAAATTGGCATAATTAAAATGCTAGTAACTCAAGCCATCAGAATAGCAGACAAAGACCACCTAAAACAAGAATTGAACCACCTCACAAAGTCCGTTATAAACAATGGATATAGGGACAAACTAATCAAGGAAACCATCAAGAAAGCTAACAAAAAAGAATGAAACAACAATAGGAAAAACAAGAAAGAAGACAACAACAAAGATACACCCTTAACAGTCCTCCCCTGCATCCATGGCACCACCATCAAGATTGTCAGGATTTTTAGACAAAGAGACATTAGGGTAACCTTCTCCCCCCCCAATTCCCTTAGAAACATGCTAGACTCTGCAAAAGACCCAATTGAGAAAAAACTACTCCAAGGAATCTACACCATACCCTGCTCTTGTGAGAAAGTCTACATCGGAGAGACTGGTCACTCCATCAAGACAAGATTAAATGAACATGGTGCTGACATACACCATTATAGGATCAAGAACTCTATCATTGCATAACACTTGTGTGACACTAAACACCAGACATGCATTGAAAAAGAAGAGGTACTGGCAACCGTACCCCACCACTTCAAATGGAAAATAAGGGAGGCTCTTGAAATTGAAAAATACCCTAACAATATGAATCGAGACAATAACCTAAAACTCAATGACTCCTGGAAACCAGTCATCGAAATCCTTAAGAACAAACACAAACCAACAACGATGCAAACTTAAAATAACTAGAACAAATACTAACCCTTCAACTTTAAACTCATATCATTTTTAACATATAATCAAAGGACAATAATTAGCAAACCTGTTTAAAACAAATTCTAAATACTAAGAGACCAATCTCAAAAACTCTTTTTACAAACCTACTAAATAACAATTTTCAAAAAATTAAAATACTTAAAAATACTTATTTCATGAAAACTTTAATCTAAACAATCAAACATTATTTCCTAAAATCACTAACCTAACCTTTCAAAAAAGAACCCTTAATTTTTTTTTTTAAATACAAAAAACAAATATGGACTCCTAAGCTAAAACACTTTAAAATTAACCTAGAGATTAATAAATAAAAAATTTATATAAAAAGTTTTGACTTTACTTTAAAAAAAAAACACGTTAAAACTACTTAATATTTTAATAACACTAAATTAAGTAGGCATTCAAAAGTGATGCTAGACTAACTAAGAGTGATCTAACTTATTGTAATTGGAGGTTGACTTAACATAAATTCCTACCTACCACAACCAATTGATGGAGGATGCTAGTGACACCCAGAGTGGCTCCTAGAATGTAGGGACTGGCACCGGTGGCACCAATGGTACCAATGAAATCAATGGAACCAATATCATTGTGGAACCAAATTCTCGCAAATGACTCCTAAGTTAGGAAATATGATCAATTAGACTACATATGGACAAGGAAGGATTAATTAATACTAACACCCCCCCCCCCATCCTTAACCCTAACTTGGACAACTTTGGGCCATGGAAACTAGGCCAAAAGTCACCCATACAATCTAATGAAAAATAAAAACTACTTAATAAACTAAGGAAAATGGGGAAAAACTCAAGGGAAACCCCCTCCGTCAAAATAAGCGATGAATAAGGAAAATAAGATATACTTAAGAGAAAATTTTCCTCTTTAGGTAATAACTTGTAAAATTTTTGATGCAATTTGCAGCACTATGCAACTGCAATGCAATATTTGGTTCTTCTATGAAACAAAATCTTGATACTATGCATGCGAACCTCTCAATTGTATTCCGATATAATGAATGTTCTTTGTGTTTCTTCTTTCTGGAGGAGGAATGGAATGATCAATTTTGTTCTTCAGTGGGCCAAATTGTTGATCATTCTCTATCATCAAGTAGCATTTCCATGGAAGTTTGTTCCACAACTCTGTAGATAGCGAATATGTGTGAGATAGTGAAACATTTTCATTATGATACTGGGACCGTGTTCTCCTTTTGTCCTATGGATTCCCAGCACCATCCCCAACTGCTTCAATGAGATTTTGGGTCCATTTAAGCTTAGGCTATTGATTTGGAATGGGAGTTCGATCTGGATCTAGATTCTCATGACGTACAAACTCAATATCATTATCATACTGATGTTCTTCCTCTTCATCTAAATCTGAAACCTAAGACAAAATATCATCATGAAATGGAAATGGAAGAGTTTTTATACCCCCTTTTTCTTCGGATTGTGGTGGATAAAGCAACTGATCTTCTTCAACCTGAACATTTTGCTCTATGAAGCACTTCCTAGTTGCAAGTTCCATCAATTTATATGTGTTTTCATCCTCAGCATATACCAACCATATGAATCCACTAATCTAGGCTTGAAAGGCCTTTCTCTTGTATGTAGGAATTATGGCCCAATATTTGGAGCCAAAGATTCTCAAGTGAGAGACATTAGGATTATGCCCATACAATGCTTTGAAAGGAGTGGCCCGAATCACTGATTTGTGAGGCACTCTATTATTTATGTATGAAGCACAATTTACAGCTTCGGACCAAAGAGAAGGAGTAATATTCTTGGCTTAGAGAAAACAAGTTTCCATCTCCTTCAATGATCTATTTTTCCTCTCAGCCACACCATTCTGTTTTGGTGCGTATGGAACTGAGTGTTCCATTCGAATCCCCTCTGATTCACAATACTATTGAAAATATCT
Source organism: Pseudotsuga menziesii (assembly GCA_001517045.1). Lineage (NCBI taxonomy): Eukaryota > Viridiplantae > Streptophyta > Pinopsida > Pinales > Pinaceae > Pseudotsuga > Pseudotsuga menziesii. The sequence goes on from LPNX010736006.1 coordinate 402,916, forward strand.
TTTAATGTATTCACCTCCATTATCTGATATAATGGAGTATATCTTCTTTCTGAAATTGTTTTTAATAAAGGCCTTAAAAACTTTAAATTTTTTGAATACCTCTAATTTTTGTTTCATAAAATATACCCAGCAGAACCTTGAACAATCATCAATAACCGTAAGGATATAATTGGATCCATTGATTGATGTCTTAGGAATTGGTCCTAAAACATCACTATGTATAAGATCAAGTGTAGAGGCAGCTCTAGTTTCCTTCCCAACTTCATACCTCTTCTATGGATTCTTACCTACCAAGCAACCAAGACATACTCCATCTATTGTTTGGATGAGTGGAAAGCCCTCAACAATTTTTCCATTGTGATGTTTCTGGAGATATTTGAAATTGATATGCTCAAATATCTCATGCCACAACTTGATGGTGTTAAGCATGAGTCAATAAAGCTGTTGGATGTGAAGCAGGAAGGAAATCAGAGAACTCATATGCCTTTAAGGCATGATTATCAAACCCGTTTTCTATGATATTTCTAGTATATGTTTCAGTGATTTATACTGAGTCAGATTTGAATGTAACTCTCTTGGGAGATCATGTATGATTCATCTGATAAACAAACAAAAAATTTTCTACAAGAGAGGGCACATAGAGTACATTCTTGAATTCACCATGTTGTATTTTAATAGAACCTCTCCTAGTAGTTGGGATTTGTGAGTCATATCCCATATGAATGCTAGGTCCTCTTGATAGAGTGAGAGTGGTGAAATATTTCCTAGAGGAAATAATGTGATTGGATGCTCCATAATCTATCAAGTAAGGTTTCAACTAAGTGAGGCATACCTTCAAGGAATGGAACCTCTCATTATCTTATGTCGGTTTTCCAGCATCAAATTTCTTTGCACCTTGTGGGAGGGAAATATTGTTCTGTTCAAGGAGTGTTGACAACTGGTCGATTGTGTTCTTCATGCACTGGCTCTCTAGATGAAATCCTCTCATACAGTATGGAAACTTAGTGGTCTCTGATTTCTTATTTTTCTTGGAACTCGAGGCTCCATCAAAATATCTTTGATTCTCCTTTGGCTTCGAATCAGTGGTTCTGGTCTCCTTCTGTTTGTTCTTCCCTCTTTCTTTTTCATTGTTTGAGTATGTCATCAAGAGTGATTGTCAAAACCCCAAATTTTCTGAGAAATTTAAAATTTTGAAATTTACATAATATTAACATAAATGCAGTTAACTAATCATTTTAATTAGTTATATGTTAACAGCTTATTATTTGAATTCATCTGTTAGTTGGCAAAAAAATAAAATAGTTCTTTTCAGTTTAGTGACTTGTTTCTTTTGCGACCATAAGGTGGGTCTGTTATGGAAAACTGGGCTTACTTAGCTTACGAGCTAACGCAGAAGTTTCCCTATATTACAGATATACAGGTAAAATATGTAGAGTTGAGGATTTTTTATTAATTCAAGAATTCACAAGTTTATTACTTGATATAAGTCACTTGTAAAGTCTCCCTTTATTCTTTAAAATATGTAGAGTTGAGGAATACTATTTCTAATCCAAGGTTAAAAGTTCAAGAGTAAACTTATAGATCATTCCCAGTTTTTATGATACTTAAATACCACTCTATGATCCTTAGGACTACACTATCAAACAAAGAAGGCTAACTTACCCAACCTACCTATTATATAATGACTTATAATATCTTATATCATCTTGAGCTTCAAAATTTACAAAAGACTAATTGTCATAAACAAAGGTCTTATGACTAATAATAGGATTATTATTTTACCAACAAGGGACCTTTATAAGGTCAAGAATAAAACCATCAACATGTTCAAAAGATCACTTCATATGATTGTTACAATTCTAAATTCTTTATGATATTATCCGTTTTTAACTCCATTTGTGAACTAGGTAAAAGATAGTAGGGAAAATAGTTTTATAATCTAGCTACACCATGGTAAACTATTAATTTCCTTTTTGTTTTTCATGTCTCATTATCATACTATATAATCCTTGTATATAAATGTATTAAACCAAATGATAAACAATTATTACAATGTTATTTAAACATCACTCTAATGTTTACGTGGTTGATTAAATATTGCAGGTGGTTGACTATAGTATAACAAACCTTGAGGAAACCCCGCACTATGATTTGGGTTGTGAACAAAATCATTGGTGATCTTTGTCGTGGAACTATAGAGTTCCTACCCACTGCATGTCCATTATTAAAAGGGTTACGTGGGCTTCTCCCATCCATGCACTATCGTTTAAATTGGTTTGACTCAAACCATAGTCTTCATTTCTCCACTGCCTTCGGGCCTTCGGCCTCTCTGCAAAACCTCCTGGTTCATCTCGTTGCTTGCACTGTCTGCTAATCAAATCCTATGCTAGTTCAGTTCTTCGTGGCTCATCTACCGCATTGTGAGGAAGATACTGTGTTGAATGGCTTGTTGTGAAATGTTTGGGCAGCGTCGCTTCTCTTAGAGTTTTCTCCATTAGCATTCCTCACCTGAACTCTTAACTGTGCAGGCCGTTTCCTTTACTTAGTGCTGCAATTCGTCCTACACCTTGACTAGTTATCCATCGCTCCAACGAGCTCCTTCTCTTCGGTGATAAATGAAGGATTTACCCTTCTTCCTGCTGGTGGTTGTCTTGTTGTTCTGTAGTGGCCGTATTTCTATTACACTATAAGGTATGCTATAGGTATTTTCCAAACTGTTTTCTTTTCACAGTAATTGCTTGGCCATCAATAATTAGCAAGGTTTTAATATCACGTTTATTCTTTGTTACAGGGTTGGACCACTCCTCTTGGCGTGGAAGGCACGAAACTTCAACAACTGGCTCCTCCCGGTAAGCCTGGTTTTCTCCATGGCATTCTCCTTGTTGTAAAGGAAAGTGTCCTATGGCTAGGGTTTAAGAGGCCATCAACGTACTGGGGTTGAAAGAGAGATGCACAATGTTCAGCAAGCATATAACAGCAAGTTTCAGAGATGAGAAAGATCCACACCTGATAAACTGAAGGCTGGTCCAAGCTTTCTCTTCAATCCTCTCCTTCCTCCTCTCGCTCCAAGAGACCTGCAAAACAAGTTATACCTTCCTCAAACCATTATGACCACATATAAACAAATGATAATCAAATAAATCTGAAATAATAATCTGATTAACATCATAATCTGATCCTAAACAGAGATTCAATCACACATTGAACAATGATTTGGGAAGAAGAAGGACATCACATCTTTATTAATCTTGAAAACAAGTACAAATATACCTTCTCTTCAAGTTGGCACCTCACGAAACCTTGATCTGGATTTGCTGCTTCTCTTCTCCAAACAACTTAGTCTTCAAGCTCTGCAACACTAAGGGAAGACCTCCAGAGAAAAGGTGTAGGCAAGGAGACTCCCGATTCCTCCAGCATAACAATGCAGAAATTCAAGTCCCCTCTCATGGACCTCCCTACCTCTATTTATATGGGTGAAATAAGGTAGTTTTGAAGGTTGGAGAAGTTACATCAGTTAAGGAAATTAAGTTAAATAAATTAACTAATCTCCAATTAACTCATGTTTTAATAATTAAATGCTAAGAGGCACATTCGTGGGTTTGCCTTAAGGAAAATCGCTAATGGACCAAAAATGAATTTTTAGGGTATTTCTGGGAATTTTCAGACTTTGATGTCTTCTAGAAAGTTTTATCTAACTGAAATAACTTTCCAATGGTGTAGAAATGAGGTCAAAAAGAGTTACAGAACTCAAGATATGGGTCCTCCAAGATAGGTGTTTTTTCAGTGACTTTCATGAAGTGTCGTCATGGAAGTGTCAACATGCGACGGAATCATGGGAAAGTGGTCACAGGAAGAGATGTGTCATTTTGAGGTATAACAGATGCCCCCTAATGTGTGAGGTTAGAGGGGAAGACGATATCCGAAATACATTATAAAGGAAACAGCTGAGTATGGAGAGAGCAGAGAAACCAAGATCAAAAGGCTCGAGTGAAGGTACCTGTAAGAGAGATAAATGTCAGAAAAACTGATCTCTGGGACATACACGTCCATATACAAAACATCACCATAAAGATATAGGCGGATCCAACATATGTATAACTGATGAAACTATCATGGTCGCTCAATATGCAAAAAGGCCCATATCAAATCTAAAGGAGTCCTGGCCACAAATGAACAAGGTGGATCCATACTCAACAATCGATCATAGCCAAAAAAATACAAGGTGGATCTATGTCTCAGAAAAATGTCATATAAAGTATAACAAGGTCTTGCAAAACTTGGGCAATAGCAAAAGATGACAATGCTATTGTCGGCCCCAAGGTCTTCAATCCAAACCGCCCAAAAAAGGTACGAATCCTAACCATGCGAAATAAAGGAGCTGAAGTCGAACATGGAGGAAGCCATTTGATTACCGGTCAATAATGAAAACCGTTAACAAACGCGAGGGAAACCACCATTAATTAAAATGGTTCCCAAGGTACCTAGTACATTCTAACAAGTGTGATTACAAGGACTTGAAGTCGAACACTTGAAGAATCCATCGAGTAGGAGACATTAAGGTATTCCCACTACCCAATAGCGAGGGAAATTGCCATTGAGGACAACAATTCCCAAGGTACTGCCATAAAACACTAAATCTCATTCCCAGAGCAAGATGTGTTGCAGTCGATAGGAAGAGATCCGTTGGAAAAAAGGCATTAAGGCATCCTTCATCATCCAACACGAGGTAAATCAAAGACTAATTGGATCTGGAATTGGTACTGAATTTCACAAAAAGGACCGCTGAAGACATGATGTGATGAACGGATACCAGGGAATGGCCGACACAAAAGGTCAAGGCAACTGCAGAAAGGCCGACAAAGGTTTAATCCTTGAACAGTGAGCACGACACAAAAGTGATTTAGGCAGCTTTTGACACAAAATAGGACCAACGAAACAAATCTTCAATGTAGGAGACATTGACAGATTCCCCATATAATTGGAAAAGAGACCAACTGGAGGAGTAAGAAAACTCTGAATCAGGATAAGGTCAAAAGACTAGGACCCAACTGTTGATAGACTCAAAACTGGTGCTTTGTTCAAGGAAACAAGACTTGCTGCCATGATGTAAAAATACATGGAAATAAACCTTCCCCTTCCCTTCTTTCTTGTAAAGGTTTAACGAGTCCAAGAAAGCAAACTCGGGACCATCTTCATTTTTTGACAAGCTTGAAGAAAAGAAAGAAGAATGCTTGATAAGGCACTAATTCGTGGATTTTACGAGCCCGAACTAGTACATGCTCGACGGTGTTTTCATAGTTTAGAGAGTCTAAAAACTCCAAAGAAGACTCCAGGGGGGTTCTTTTTCGTACAATTTAGTCTCCTGAGGCTGAAAAAGTATAAAACAAACCAAAGAAGAACTCTCTTAACTTCCGAAGAAGAAAAGGCGCACATTTTTCGTAATTAGTCAGGAAGGTCCGAAAAAGGTTAAATTACCACCTACCCAACGCTCCTTCAAAAGCAGCATATACAGCCTAAGTTTTACGAGTGTGAAGGAAGGCAAGATCACTCGAAAAGATCCATTTGATTACGAGAAATGGAGCTTACAACAATAAACTCGATGCTTTGTTCTTTAGGGTTTAACGAGCATGACAAAGACATAAAGTACACTCGGAATATTTTTCATGTTTTGGTCCAGAGCACGAAAAAGAGAAAACTAAGCTCATACCGGGGGTTCCTTTTCTGTAAGTTTAGTCCCTTAGGTCCGGAAAAGAGATAAACCTATGCCTGAGAATACTCTTCTCAATTCAAAAGAAAAGAAAGGGATCCTTTCTCGTATTATTCCACATGGTCCGAGAAAGAGATAACCTACCACCAATGTGGATGCCCATTCACATATTCTTAACGAGCCTGAATGGACAAGTTTACTCGGCAGTCAAGTCTATTTTAAGGAGTCAGACTTGGGCCTAAATAAAATCATAATATTTCCCGTGAAATTTTAACGAGTCCGGAAAAGTCAACTCGCGGCCTCCTTACTGTTTTTAACGAGCTCGAAGGAGAGCAGAAAGAATGCTCTAAATGCAAGGAGACGAGTGTCATAGGCAGGCGAAACTAGTTCCAAGCGCAAGGAACAAACCTATGCATAATGCAAGGAAAGTGAGCAAGATAAGGACGGTCGGGGAAGGTCTCCTCGGGGTAAAGAGTGTCAAGTTGCAAAGGCAAAATGATACAAGGCTAAGTGGCGATGAGAACAAAGATGAGGGCTTATACAACGAACTAAAAGCATGGAAGTCGTCATCAGGCTCATAAGCGCGAGCAAGGCATATGCAAATGCAATTACAGCTTGAAAAACAAGGTGAGGCCCATAAACAGTTGCGAACCCAACTAATAATCCTGTCTCCAAGAAACAACAACATCAGAAGAAACGATCCGATGCGGGTCACTTTGGTAGAAACACTTGTGACTTTGCTATCTTCTACAAAAGGAAAAGTCAAGGTAGAATCAACCGAAGAAGATTCTATAGGACCAAGGCTCGAGGGTTTATAATCAATAAGATCAACCTCAGAAGAGAAGTGAAAATCAACAAGGGAGATAGAGTCTGCAGGAACAAACTCAATATCACAGGAGATGAGAAATTCATAAAAAAAATCAAACTCATCAGGATCACTGACTTGCTTTTCAAATGAAGAATCAAAAGACTCAACAAAAACCAACATAAGAAAAAGGGAAGGCTTACTAAGCAAATAAGGGTTAGACTTAATCACAACTGAAAAAGAAGGTCAGACTGTATCCAAGACTCCAAGAAGACTTCATCCGAAAGGAGGAAATCATCCGAGATAGGACACATATCTAAACTTTCAACTGGATGGACAGAGTGGAAAGAAGGCTCTACAATCTGTATAGGATGACTCACCCGATCAACTGCTGGGACCAAGTCCCGAGAAGGTAAGCATGAAAACAGAGGCCGCCTCTCAGTAGCAATTGAACACAAAGGACAAGAAGCCACATAGTTCACCTGTGGCGGGGTAGTGTCTACAGAAACACTAGGAATCAAAAAAGGAAAAACTTGGTCTCTAGTTGGGTCAGGAGACGGATCAAGAAAATCCAACTAATCAATAGTGACAATTTCTTCGCCATGATTAAAGTACATCACACAAAAGAATGTTGACACCACAGCTTGCATGGCATAGACATAATCACGTCCAAGGAGCATATTAAAGTCCAAGGGGTCTTCTATTACCATGAAGTCAACTAAGACGGTCTTCCCACCCAAAGTAACAGGTGTTTGAGCAAGAATTCCCAAGGAAACACAATTTCTTCTATCAAACGCCAGTAACTGACTAGCAGTCGACACAAGGCTGGGAGATCCCATACCTCGCCAAGCAAGAGAAGACAAAATACTAACTGAGGCTCCTTCATCAACAATGAAATGAGCGATTGTATAGGGTTCAAATTTGACCTTTATCTGGAAAGGTGCAGCGGAAGGAAGGCGCGGCTCAACTAGGCTATCCCAATCAAAGGAAGCAATCAAAGGGCTTGGTGGGGGTTGATCCGAAATGATTTCAGTGCCCCCTTGTTCAGTAAGATATGAACTGGCAGTGAAGAGAATGTGACTAGTAGACACTTCACTCTCTAGAGGAAGAGTGGGATTGATCGATACTGGAATCGATTCAACCGCTTCATGAAAGTCACTCTCTGAAGGGAGAGTGGGATTGACCAAAGATGACCTCGGTTCAATCACATGAGGAGCACTCTCCGAAAGAAGAGTGGGATCGACCAAATCTGAGATTTGTTCGACCACTTGATCAACCAAAGGTTGAGTAGGATGTTGAGAAACTAGAGGGTGTTCAGAAGAAATAAATCCATGAGTCTTGGACCACACTCTTCGTACCTCTAGGATAGCAGGGCACAGATGATTAAGGTGATCTCCCTTGCATAGCACACAAGGGAACTTAAGATGATGCTTCGAACGACCAATTTTCTCAACTGAGTCAACATGACTAGCAATGGATGACTGTTTTCTCTCAACATGACCTACAGAGGATGAGAGTTTTCCCCCAGCATGAACAACAGAGGCTGGGTGACTGGGTCCAACCTCACTAAGAGAGGCTGGTTGTTGAGAGAC
>LPNX010736015.1:0-10898 GCA_001517045.1 Pseudotsuga menziesii
ACAATACCCTAATACATTAACTTGACTTAGAAAATAGACCCTAATCCCTTAACCGGGATTAAATACATATTTTTAGAAAACAACCCCCCAAAAATGGAGTTTGCATAAAAAATGATCTCTTAACCATTTCTATGAAGGTCTCGGAGTGATCGTTAGGCATGTCACTAATAGTTGAACCCCCCCCCACCCCCAGACACATGCACATACAAACACACATAAATAATAGATGAGGAAACTTATGCTGAACTTGGTCCCCGGTGAGCCACTTCCCCTGGTGAAGGAGTTGGCCTACTTTGACAACTCGATATAGCTAGATATTCTACTGGTGAGTGTTCTTGATGTGTGTGTGTCCATAATCCGATCAGTGGTGGCTTGTTCCATGCAGTCAAGGTTTAAATCTATGGGTGTGAGTTGTTCTACCACGTCTGATGTTTCCAGTAGAGGTGGAAAGTAGGGCTGAAGGTGGTTCACATTGAAAACTAGGTGCAGACCAAGGAATGGTGGAATACCAAGATCAAAGGAATTGTCTCCAATAGCCTTGGTGATGGTGTATGGCCCATATTAGAGCTAGAAAATATTGCGGTGGGGTTCAGCGAGACACTCCTTCTGTAAATTTAGCCACACTTTGTCGCCCACCTGGAAGTTGTGTTGCACCCGATGCTGATCATGCCGCTACTTGTACTTAGCATTGGATCTGTCCAATATGTCATGAACCTATCGGCGAATGTGCTGAATGCACTCAATGAAGTTGTTCACCTTGGAAACTTCAGACTGGACATGAGTTGAATCTTCCAAAGTAGCTGTAAATGGCATGGCTACGTCAATGGGACATAGTGGCTGGAATCCCAAACCCACCTAAAAGGGGCTATGGTCAGTTGATCTATGGAGGGCCCGGTTATAGCTGTGTTGTACATAGGGGAGGCTCTCATCCCAAGTGTGTGGATGATTTGAGTTGTACATGCACCAAATGTGTACGATCATCCCGTTGACGACCTCTGTCTGGCCATCAGTCTGGGGATGAAAAGATGTGGACTTTGTGAGATTGGTGTCTAGAATTGACCATAGACTAGAAAATAATGTACTAAGGAACATGCTGTCCTGATCTGAGATTATAGACCGTGGGATCCCAAAGTGTACCCACACTTGTTCAAAGAAGAGTTTAGTAGTGGATTCTGCTGTGATATTCTTCTTGTAGGCTGCCATTATGGCCATCTTTGAGAATCTATCAACGACCACAAACACACAGTCATTTATGTGCTTAGTAGAAGGAAGCCCTGACATGTAATCCATGGAGATGGATTCCCAAGGTTGAATAGGGGTAGGCAATGGAGTATAGAGGCCTTTCTTCTTGATGGACAATTTGCCAATTATGGTGCAAGCAGTGCAGGATCGGATGTACTTCCCGATGTACTGTCAAAGGTTTGACCAATAGAAATACTTCTACAGTATTGCCACTATTTTCTCGACCCTAAAATTCCCAGCGACCTGACTATAGTTCACTTCCCAAATCATCCTGGCACGCTCGCTTGAAGGATCAAAAAGGTGTCCCATGTGACATAGTAGTGCATCCTGGAGGTGAAAATTGGAACTTGGTTTCCCTCCAAGAGAATCCTATATGTGTGGCTGAATTCTGGATCGCTCTTGTAGAGAAGCAGCTAATCAGAAGTCTCATGCCCACAAGAGTTGAGCACTGTGGTTATCGCCATGATTGGTGGTTGGCTGAGGCAGTCTGCAACATTATTGGTGCTTCCCTTCTTGTACTTGATGTTCAAATGAAACTGTTGTAGATATGTGGACCACTTCTGATGGCGATTGTTCTGTAACTTCCCTTGTGTCTATCTGAACTGCAGGGGTCGGTGGTCTGTGTGGATTATCATTTGCTTCCCCAAAATGTAATGCTTCCATTATCGGCAAACCTATACAATGGAATACATCTCCTTTTCATAAGTGGGATATTTGCGAACTATGTCGGATAGTTTCTCACTGTGATATGCCATTAGATGCACTTGTTGAGTAAGGACTACCCCAATAGCATAGTCATAGGAATCTGTCTCGATCTCAAATGGTTGTTGCAAGTCTGGTAATGTGAGCACTGGGGCACAACAGAGGTGATTTTTCAATTCTGCAAATGCCTTCTATTGAGTTTCTGAACAGAAGAATTTTTCTTTTGCTCCTCCCTTGGTGACTTGACTCAAGGGCCAAGTGATATGAGAGAATCCCAACATGAACCTGCAGTATAAATTAGCAAGGCCCAGAAAGTTGCGAAGCTCTGTTAGAGTAGTTGGGGCTGTCCAATCCCGAATGACTTGGATCTTGGTTGGATCGACATGAACCCCACATTCATCAATAATGTATCCCAGATATTGAACCTGGGTCATGACAAAATTTCACTTGTCCAAATTGGCACACAACTTGTGCTGCCGTAATGGTTGGAGGACTTGTCAGATGTGGTGGAGGTGCTCTTCCCAAGTCTGGTTGAATATTAGGATGTCATCCAAGTACACTACTAAAAATCAGTTGGTGAATGGCTGCAATATGTTGTCCATCAATCTCATGAAGTTTGGAGGAGCATTCGTCATCTCGAAAGGCATGACCAACCATTCGAAAAGGCCCTCCTTGGATTTGAAAGAAGTCTTCCACACATCGGTCGGTTCCATCTATACCTAGTGATACCTAGACTTTAAGTCGATCTTGCTAAAATATTGCCCCTTTAAGCTGGTCTAGGAGGTCATCAATCCATGGGATCGGGTACCTATTCCAGACAGTGATCTTGTTCAGCGCCCGATAGTCAATACAGAGTCTCCAAGTCCCATCCTTCTTTTGTACCAACACGATCGAGCTCCCACAGGGTGATGAGCTTGACCGGATGTGACCCTTCTGCAACAGCTCCTGAATCAGCCTCTTGATTTCATCATTCTCCAAAACAGAGCATCAATAGATTGGTCCATTGGGAAGCAACGCACCTTGGTTTAGATCAAAGGGGTGCTTGACCTAATAGTGCAGAGGCACCCCAATGGGTGAGGTGAATATGTCCCAGTACTCCTCCATGACCTTGTCCATTTGTTGTTGTCATGTGGAGGGGCCCTGTCTAGAGGTTGTGGCAATGATATTCTTCTTTCCCTGAGGGTGGATCATCAAGAAAACAAATTTCCTGGTGTTGGAAATGAGCTTACTGCATTGTTTTGTAGTAACCAAAGAGATAGCGATAGGAGGTGGTACCTCTGGGATCGTGTACAACTTATTTCCCAATGTAATAATAACAACGTGAGGCCATGAATCATGCACAACATGTCACTTCCATAAGTATGGTTGACCTAATAATACATCACAAACATCAAGAGGAGCAATATCACATAATACCTCATCGGTGAAGGGCTTGATGCTATAGGGAAGGTGACACTGCTAGTTGACGCAGAGATCCCATCCTTGGTGAAGCCACCTGATGGTGTACGACTGTGAGTGTGATGTGGTTAGCAAGCCCAACTGCTTCATAAAATATGCTGAAATCAGGTTCTTTTAGCTCCCACTGTCGATAATGAACTGTAGTGGGGAAGCATTTACCCACATATAGTAGTGGAAAAGACACTCCTCCTCCTATGAATCTTCTGGTTCTTCCTTTTGGATATTCATGGTGGCAACGGTGGCATTGGGCTCTGCATTGATAATATTCTTCCCTCTTTCATTCCCCTTCTCAGGTTCTGATTCAATGTTAGAGTATGCATATGATTTGGAAGCCTTTATCTCGGCCACCAGTGACTGCTTGGCTTGACACTCACTTTTGTTGTGAGTGGGGCTCTTATGGAACTCACACCACTTTCTCGCTTCCTTCTTCAGCTTTGTAATGTTGCTCTTTTCTTGCATATTTGGCAAGTTTTATTGAGTTTCCATGCCTTGGATTTGTCCATGGTTCTGTGGTTTGGGGTCACCTTTCGCTTGGTTCTGATTCACAGATCCAAAGTCTCTCTTTTTCTGTTTGAATTTTTGCTCAATTTTGGCAGCATACCAATATGCCGTACCGAGAGAGGAGATGTCGAAGAACTCCATTTCCTTCTGAATGTATCTTTGTAGACAACTACAGTACTTCAGTACCAAATTTTTTTCTGAATATTTGATGCCCAACTTTGTGTACAGGGTATGGAACAAATTCGTCAGCTCATGCAGATCTTGATCTCTTTGCTGCCGAAGCGTAGACCATTGTATGTACTTGTCCTCATAGCTCCCCACTAGATAATATTATCCCTTTAGGGCATCTCAAAAATACTTCGAATTGGGTACAGCTGAGAACAGAGAGGCTTCCTCCTCGTCCTTTCTCTCACAGTAGGTCTCCCACCATTCCTTGCAATGGGGGGTGGCTTTCAGTAGTGAAAAAGTAATCTTTTCCCAGTCAAAAAGGTCATGAACTAAGAAATATATTTCTTATAGATTCAACCATCTATATATGGTGTCTGCTTCTATTTGGCAATCAAATATGGGAATGTCGAAGTTTACTTGTACCTTAAAAGGGGTTGTGCCTCCATAGTGGCTGCTAGATGCAGATGTGCCGCCAGTGGGGCAAAGTTATCCATCATCACGTTCCTTTGTTTTTCAAGGGCCTCCTCAAGCAACATTTTGATAGGATCTTCTGCACCCTCATATTTCTTTCCATCCCCCATGGGCGGCCCTCGGTATTTGTGAGGCTGATCTTGCAAATGTTCAACCAGATTGAGCCCTAACTCTTTATACCCCGCCCTTGTTGGGGACATGCAAAGAAGGATCGAGAAAGAGCAGATTGATTTGATACCACTGATCCAGATTTATGCAGGAATGCAACAGAATACACAAAAAACCATAGAAACAAAGATGCAGTGGAAATAAAACTTCATTTCATTAATCAACAAACGGAAACTTGTTTACATACAGAATGGAAATAAACTAGCTAGAGTGTTGGTAGCTTATCTCTGAGAAGAGATGTGTCGGCTACATGCCTTTGAACCATGTGTTACAATGAGGCTCAAAGGCCTATATATTATTGATAAACAATGGAAACCCTACACATCCAAAAACCTAACCCTATGAGATGAAACACCAGAATGTGGGCCCCATTTGGTAACTTGTGTCTTGTTGTGTATTTAGCATTGTGTGCAATCATTGGATGAATAGTCTGAGAAACCCAACTATAGGTTGGTTTGGCTATTTTTTATTGTGTATTTAGACTTATGTGTAATCCTTTGCTGAATATTATGAGAAACCCAATTGTAGGTTCGTTTTACTGTGTTTTGATGTGTGTTGGCTAAGTGTGAGCCTGTTGTTCCCTAGTTGCTTGTGGAAATCATGCCCAGCTCAGGGGTAGCAATGTGTTGATATATTAATGGACACACTGGCCTAAGGTTGGGTGGAACATTGTAGTGACATAGATAGTTACAGAACAACTCCATCACTCAAGATAAGTATTCTCTGTCATTCTTGTTCATGCAATGTAGTTTCTTAGGAATGAATGAATATGATGAATGCTTGCAATGTTTTAGTAGAGTTTACAGTGATGAATGTTCCTGCATTTGCATTGTTATTACTTGTATTTTTTATGCATTTTTGCTAATTTCATGGAGGATAGAAGTGTGTTATAGTCAAAATACCTCTCATTTAGTGTTTCCACCCCTTGGAATTTTTCTAAGAAAGGCAGAAGGTGAAAACCAGAAAAAGGGAGGTTGAGCTCATAATGTTTTTCATGTTTCTTTGCTTAATAAATATGTACATGACCCTAACCATGTGTGTTTGGATATAGGGAAGACCCGGGGTTTATACTTTAACTTCGAACCAACAAAAGACCCACAGTGTTGGCCCTTTCGGCAACAACCTGTGAACAGGTTGCAGTCTCACCCGAAATAGCTATGGGGTGCCGCAGAATTAGGTTTCTGCAAGCAGAAGAGGGATATTACTGTACCTTTAGCCTTAACAACAAATATTCATACAAAATAGAACTTCGACATTCACTTATATAGCTTCGTAGTTAGATAAACAAACAGTTTCTTGCTTAACCCTTAACTGGGAATTCACAACGAAGTTAGTATTTAGCAGTTATCTTACTTATCATTTATCTACTTATCAATGCATGAAAAGAAAACAGAAACAATATAAAAGCACAAACATAACATAAGATATAAACTGGTTCACCCCCAGGGTATGGCCTACGTCCATGGAACTGTGCTTTTATTCAACTTTTCACAAAACAACAGTTCTGATCTGTGCACTCAGCTGCAGATCCTTTCCTTCAAGTCTAGCTGCACACTTAGCTACAGTTCCTTTCCTTACAAAAACCCTCTGCGTACACAGCTGTAGTTCCTTCTTACAAAAACCCTCTGCGCACACAGCTGTAGAGGTCGTCCATGCACACAGCTGGGACTTGACCTTAAAAACCAAAATAGATCTTAACTTCGCATCAAATGATCCTCATGTCATTAGATACTCTTGACATCTTTACATGAGTGCCTATTTATACAAGTGCACTATTACAAAATCATGGGCTTACACCTGAAATTTATGGACAATTGCAAAAAGAGGGCTTTGACTCAACCTCGACACCCCTAAGACTATTTTGAGTCACAAATCTGCTTACAAGCTTCCAAAAAAACTACAAATTTACCAAAATTAAGGACCGTTAAGGTGCGCACCCCAACAGGTCCCTAAGACTCAGCAGTGTCATGTCCCGGGACACTCTGCTGTTTGTCCGGTGGGAGAATCTTGTTGGCGAAGATAGTGAACTGCTTGTTGAGGCCATGCATGATATTGTCAGTTGCTTGCTCCTTCTCCACCAACTCCTGTAATGCTGTTGCTGATGCTTCACTGGCCTTTTCCTATGCAAATGCATCATACTCCTTCAGAACTTTGAGCTGGCTGTCCGCAGCAGTACTCAACTCCAGGGCCTCATTGACAAGGGGCTGCATAGAATTTTCCAGCAGTGTCTCTTTTGTTCTGTATGACTCAATTTCCTGGTGGAGTTCCTTGCTTTGCTTTACCTTGATCATTTTATGCATATGAGGCAGAGTCTTAATTTCCACTTTCACTGCATCCAGCTCTGTGTGTCGCTGCTTGATGGTTTCTTGTAGCTTTTCTACTTCTGGATTTTCTTGCAGTTTTGTCCAGGTGTCGATGCTTTCATCTAGCAGTTTTTCTGCGCTACGTACAAGATCTGAGATATTTGTTGCTGAGTCCTGAATGTCTCTGTGACGCTGCTCCCTGACCTATGGTGGGATCTCCAGAGTGATACAAAGTTGAAGCTCCGCAATATGAGCCTCATGTTCTGCTTTTATCTTTTCAATCTCACTGCAAGATTGTTGTGCATAGTATTTCAGCTTAGCAATTATTTGCTCTGGTTCTTCCTCAGCCTGTATGTTGGAGTCAGGAAGACTCCAACATGCCTCATCCAATACTTGCACCAGTGTAGCCTACTTACGTTCTGCATCCTTCTTCCTCTACTCTACTTCATCAAACTCCACTGCGATCCTCTCACTCTGCTTCATGGTATTTTCTGACTGCATTTGTGAGTAGTGGTCTCGTGCTTGGATCTCCTTCATGATTTCTATTTGATAGAGATGTAGCTCCATCATAGACACCTTAGTGTAATATATTTCGACTGTCATGCTCATCTCTGAGCGAGACGCTGCGTCAGTTAATATGAGGGCTTCACTTGGCACTTGTCCTTTGTTATCCCTGGCTGGCCATTTCCTTGCATTTGGCTGTGCGCTTACTGGGGATCTGCTTGCTGCAGCACCAGTCATTGATTTTTCTACTAACTCCTTCAGCTCTGAGATTCGTTGCGATACGTCGGTGAGCACATCGAGGTGCGTAGCTGCAAACTCTGACCACTTGTTGGTTAATACTTTTGTGGATTTTGTCAAGGCCTGATCAAGATCTTCCATCGTCATAGTGGGCTCTTCGACAATATTATTGTCCTTGGATGCCTTCGTTTTCTTTCTGGACTAAGGATTGGTCACTTCTTCTGCCTCTGGAGACTTACGCTTATCTGGCCGGTTAGGGTCTGAGATGGTTTTGACCGATTCTTCTTCTTCTCCATCGGCTCTGCTATCTCCACCCTGGTCACCTTCACTCTGCTGCAACTCACTTTGTTCTGTACTGTCCTCTGATGGGTCTTGCTGCTGCATCTGACTAGGGCTTGTGCCCACATTGGTGACTGGAATGTTGGGCTTTGTCCCTGCGTCCTTCATCTATTCAGCCGACCATTGCTGAACTACTGCAAGGATGTCTTCCTTGGTCACCACGTATGGCAACTTCTAGCATGCATGTTTCTTATTTGCGCAGGCCTAGATGAAGACATTGTGCATGTCAGCCTTGAAGTTGGCCACTCCATCATACTGAGGGAATAACTCGTTACTGAGCTGCGATGTCTTCAGAATCTCATATGAGATACTCATTGAGTAAAATCCGAACACATAGTTTGTCATCTACTATAAGGTTTTATCCTGTGACACCCACAAAGATGCGTACCTTACTGCGCTAGGCATGTTCGGTGGCACATCAACAAACTGCGGCTCGGTAGGCTCTTTCCATCCTACCAGTGCAATAAGCACTACCAACCATGAATAGTGAAAGGGTCTACCTTTCTCTTGTGCATCGTGGACATCTTCTAGGAATTCTTTGGCAATGTACTCTGCCCATTTGTAAACGTAGCCTTCGGAACAGTTTGTAGCAATACTGACAATAGGGGTAGACACTTCATGTGGTTTGCACTTTCTCATCAATTTGCAGGCTAAGAGCTCAGCTCCGAAGTGAATGTTTTGGTGCTGAATTGTTGAGGTTTGATACCCTCACTTCCATTTCATCAGGTCAAAGCGGTCCTTCATGCTTTGTGCCAGCTTCGTATCTTCATGTTTTGAAGGAAATTCGATCCTTGAATCAGGCCCTTCCTTTGGTAAGCCCGTGATCCTATGAATGAGCTCGCCATTGATAGGAATTATTTTGTCTCCTATCCATAGGTGCCCATCATGCACCAATGCCAATAGCTGCTTGACTACCATGGTCACCTGTGTGCTGTGACCGAAGTGGGGAACATTTAGTATCTTCAATAAGCCAGCTTTCTCCAAGCCAGCAGCCCACTGTTTCACTTCTAGTAATGTCACTCCAGTCTCTGGATATTTGATGAAGTACAGGTATGTTCCCAGTGCGAACTGTGGAAACTTCCCATGATCATTCGTATTATGGTCTGCATACTTAAGTCGGTCTATTTTCCCTGTCACAGTTCCGATCAACTACACACCCTATGGCAGTGAATGGGTGTGTAAAGTGAACTTAGCGTTCCAATGAGGTGGTTGAACTCCTGGTCAAACAAGATGAAGATATGGTGGACACTGCAGTGCAATGTTCTCATCCCCTTCCAGTGGGATCTCTGCTGAACCAGATGGATTCATCTTGGGATCCTCCGATGTTTTCCCTGATTGCTTGTGTCTGTCTTCGTTCCGCTTAGAGCATACTTCTGGTTTAAATTTATTCCTGGTAGATCGTGTCTACATTGGTTGAGGCGATGCTGGGGGAGTTTCTTCACAGGGTGCAAATTCAGATGGATTTCTCATAAGGTTCTATAGACCCGTATGTTCAAATTCTCTCAATATTTCCTAAAGTTCACGATCAGCTGAGATGGACTCAATTATAAGACTCAACGAAATGCGAAATGCGATTTCCGCAGGCCTGGGTGTCTTTTTATAGAATCCATCGACCAAATATACCATAACTGTGCATTGAAGACACCAAATCTGATAGAGATCTTGTCCAAATGGTGCTATATTTCCCAGGATCTCATTATTACGAGCAGTTAATGCAGTTAACGTACCGACACCGCCAAATCTAGTTTTTTCTTCGGCACATCCACAAACTTTAGCTTTGGCACAATAGGGACCTTCAACAAATCCTTATACCATGACATAATTTCTTTGACAGCCTCACTAATTCCTGCAGTGAGCATCTTATCTAGCTCCATCCTGAATTTTTCTTTATACTTAGGGTTCAGCCTATAAGGGCGTTGTTTCATAGGCTTCGCATCAGGTTTCAAAGGGATTTTTATCACTCCTATATCACCAAGGATACCTTTCATTTCAGAGAACTTTGTCGGAAATAAATCTTGATATTCATGGAGAAGTTGGGTCACTTTGCTCACCATTTCTTCATCCCAATAATCTCCAATGGTAGCGTACTTGGGCTGTTCTTCTGATCCAATGTTTATTGTCCTTGTCTTCAAGGGCTGATTCACTTCAGGTGCTTTGACTGTTGGCCCATGTACTTCACAGTGTCCTTCTAACTTGAGAATGTTAATATTGCGTGGGTCTTCATCCTCGTCAATTGCGAGGTTATAACATTCTACTGCATTAGCTTCTTGTGCCTTCGAATCAGGTTGGTACTCTGCTATTTCTTTATCATCAAACACCTTAGTATGGATCAACCTAATAGCTATGTCCAAAGAAGGACAAACCTCATTAATAGAAAATGTCAGCACAAAACTATCAACAAGACTATCCCAACTTACAGTACCATGGTGAAGCTCAACCTCTGCATACCAATTCTTTGCTACATGTTCCAGAGTGTGTATAAACCTATGTACCCATTCTTCACAAGGCACGTGCTTCCATGCTTCATAACATTGCTCCAAATGTTCCTGAGGGCTAGTCTTACCATTAAATCTGCTTCGCACCTCCTGAGGTTGATCCATGAATCTCAGGAGAAGAGAATTTTGACAAGCTTCCCAACTATGAATGTGCTTTTTATGACCATTCCACCATCTACCAGCTATGGCTCTAAATACTGCATCTAGAGTCTCCATTTTCTGTGAATCTGGTACCTGCTCTGAGAATTGCAAAATAAAATCTTCAGGGTCTGTCAAGCCATCAAGAATAGGTAAGAGTCTTGTCTGTGAA
>LPNX010736015.1:18494-38494 GCA_001517045.1 Pseudotsuga menziesii
CCATCTGCAGAGGGGAAAGAAAATTATGGAAGTGGTCACTCCCATGGGGAAGATATGTCCCAGGAAGGGGTAAGTATATTACAACATTTTAGTTTTTCAGTACATATTATTCCATCCTTTCAACTCCATGTCTAACTATGGTAACACTTTATGACTGTAGACATCATCGCAGATCCCTACGCTGCCTCTTTGGTTTGGATCTCCCCGTAGTCCAAACATAGATAAGGGGGTTGTTTACACTAGATTAACCTCTTCCTTGAATAGAGTGGGTGTGCATGAGGATCAACCTACTCATCCCATGGTAATGTACACACTTCCAATGGTAATTGCTGGTTAGCTATGAATTCACTTCGCAAGTAGTTTTTTCTTAGTTTTATTTTCGCATGTTTATAGCATAAGTATGTAGAGTCATCCGTGCCATACCTTAGTGGGGTTGTTGATACTGCGATTAATGCTGCATCTACAATAGGGATAAGTCACATTGAGGTACATCTACTTGAATATTTATAATTGTACATTTCATTTGTAATTTTTATGGACATGCACGATGTCTGGCTATTTTATCATTTGGTGAAGTTCCCACAACTCAGGTTGATGTTCAACCTACGACTCCTCTTACTACTAAAGAGTCCCAACATAATCCCCTAGAAATGGTTTTTCAGTGAGATGTTCATTTTTTACATAATTGCTTAGTACTTTCTCATTCATGTACATGTTGATAATTCTTGAGATAATTGACATTTTTTTTATTCACAGAGAAGCATTGTAGATAGACTCTCTATAAGGAGGAGGACACCAAAGGCACCTATACCCCCGATGGATGCAATGAGTCTTTGTTTTATTTACAATTGGGTCATATTTTAAATTGTCAAACTTTTTTATTGCTGGACAGTACTAGTTCAGTTACCTGATCAAGAAATATTGTCATTGATTTGCAGTCGCCAGAGATGCACAATGGTCGTAGACAGAGGCAACAAGCATCAGGGTCCCGTAAAAACAAGAGAAATTTACATTTTTGATGTGTTAGTCCAAGACAAATATGCATTTTTATGTACAATCTGGAGTTAAAGTATAGGGGCACGCTCCATGACAGATGTACTTTTGTTTGCACATGTACACCAAATATGTTTTTGATACATGCACATTGACAAGCCATAGATGGGACATCTATTTTTGTATTATAACTTTGATGATATAAAAAATATTTCCTATCAAGGTTCTTGAGATCTTCATGGTTCAGTATTTTAAGTGTGATTATACACGTGTGGCCAAGAATGTTTCTGTGTAATGTTCCATTTTTTTTTATAGATTTTACGATTGCATGGAGATATCAGTTATAAATTTGAGAACAATGCACAACTAGAATATTATGTAATGACAAAAAATGTACATTTTAATTTTTTTTTACCACGATCCAATTGCATATACAATTTTATATTAACATTGTTAAATTGTATTCACAAAGATGGAACATACGTAATACACATAAGCACCCAACACAACTAAGCAACTGATCCAACTAGGTCGAATACAAAAGTACCTTACCCACATAACAACCTAACAAACTTCTAAAGGATGCACAAAGTTGATACACCTAAGTGATGCACCTATGTGGTCTACATAAATAAAATTAGTGTTTGGCATGATGTCTTTCATCTAATGAATACATGGGATACACATCAAACCTAAAAGTATCCAAGTATTGTAAGGTTGAGTCAAAATAATGGTTATGAATATATCATGCACATTATGTATATTGTGCACATTATTTTATCATTTTGTTAATGTACAAGGAATTTGATGAATGGCCTCGAGTAACAACTTTGAAAGAGACAAAAGTTGTGTGTGATTTTATTATAGTTTAAAATGATTAGAGAAGTACTATTATGAATCTTGTTTTATAAATTTATGTTTATGGAGTATTATTCGAAGAATTCTTAGTGTGAAGATATATATATTTTGTAATAATGGTTTAATAGGTTCGCCACTTATTTCTAAACATTAACATGTTCCATTACATGGTTACTGACGTAATGGCAGTGTCTCCTCCTACATTTCATCATACAAATGCTCACATATCTTGGATGACCTAGCTAAATAAATATGGGAAACAACCTTCTTTCAAGTTTCTATTCCCACGAATGATATGAGATCCTAAGATCAATTCACCTCCACATAGAGATTGACAACTCCTTTTTCCTTGATTAAAACAAAAACAAAGAATATTCCTTGCTTGACAATGAGTGAAGTTCAAATCCTCACAATAGGTAACATAATTCTCAACAGCTGCACATGGAATAATAGTTTACAACAAGTATTTTTTCAAGAGGGGAAGATCTAAAATCACCTTCAAGCTGACCTCTATGTGCAAAAATTTCACATTCAATTACTGAGCAAAACACTAGTTTCCAAAATTGACAAAAAAAATGATCCCTTTTCCATGGACCCAAAGTAGAGGACCACCCTAGCACTATACCAATGTACTAAATCCAATGGAGCTGATGGTTCATCGATCCGAGCAATGATCATCATTCTATGTCACGTTGAATCCCACCTCCTACACAATTTCAAGGACACCTATTGAATCCCTAACCGGGACATAGAATGGAAACTGTGCATCAAAAAGGGATTTCGATGGGTTGTGCAAGCGTGTTTAGGCATGTTCCAAGTGGGAACACTAGCCACACATTCATGGTCAAGAAATATGCGAAGTTGACCCCCTTGTGCAAAAATTTCACATTCACTTACTGAGCAAAACCCTAGTTTCCAAAATTGACCAAAAGCATGATCCCTTGTCCATGGAACCATATTAGAGGGCCTCCCGTAGCACTATCCCAATGTATTGAATCCAATGGAGCTGATGGTTTGTCGATCTGAGAACGCTCATCAATCTATGGCACGTTGAAGCCCACCTCCTACAGGCTTTCAAGGACACCTTTTGAATCCCTAACCGAGGCATAGAATGGAAACCATGCATCAAAAATGGATTTTGGTGGTTCATGCAAGCGTTTTTAGGCAGGTTCCATGTGGGAACTCTAGCCACACGTTCACAGTCAAGGAATTTGCAAAGCCGACCCCTATGTGTACAAATTGGACATTCACTTACTAAGAAAAACCCTAGTTTCCAAAATTGACCCAAAAAAGGATCCCTTGTCCATGTACCTAGATTAGAGGGCCACCTTAGCACTATATCGATGTCCTAAATCCAACAAAGTTTATGGTTCATCGATCTGAGCAACGTTCATCATTCTATGGCATGTTGAATCCCATCTCCTACAGGCTTTCAGGGAGACCTGTTGAATCCCTAACTGGTACATAGAATGGAAACCTTGCATCAAAAATGGATTTCAGTGGTTAGTGCAAGAATTTTTAGGAATTTTCAATGTGGAAACAATAGACACATATTGACGGTCAAGAAATATGTGAATTTGACCCCAATGTGCAAAAATTTCACATTCACTTACTGAGCAAAAGCCTAGTTTTCAAAATTGACTGAAAAAATGATCTCTTGTCCATAGACCTAGATTAGAGGGCCACCCTAGCACTATCTCAATGTCCTAAATCCAACGGATCCAACGGTTCATCGATCTGAGCAACGGTCATCATTCTATGGCATGTTGAATCCCACCTCATACAGGCTTTCAGGGACACCTGTTGAATCCCTACCCAGCGCATAGAATGGAAACCATGCATCCAAAAGGGCTTCCGATGGGTTGTGCAAGCATGTTTAGGTAGGTTCCATGTGGGAACACTAGCCACATGTTCACAGTCAAGAAATATGCGAATTTGACCCCAATGTGCAAAAATTTCACATTTGCTTATTGAGAAAAACCCTAGTTTCTAAAATTGACCAAAAAATATTTCCTGTCCATGGAACTAGATTAGAGGGCCTCCCAAAGAACTATCCCGATGTCCTAAATCCAATGGCGCCTTTGGTTCATCGATCTGAGCAACGACCATCATTCTATCACGTGTTGAATCCCACCTCCTACAAGCTTTCAGGGACACCTGTTGAATCCCTACCCGGGGCATAGAATGGAAACTGTGCATCAAAAAGGGCTTTCGGTGGGTTGCACAAGTGTGTTTAGGAAGGTTCCATGTGGGAACGCTAGACACACATTCACAGTTGAGGAATTTTCAAAGCTGACTCCTATAATGGTATACAATTTGACCTGGTCTATAATATTCAAATGCATAACCTTTTTTTTCATGCATGGGCAACCTGTGTCAAATATTCTCCTTTGATAACCCTTGACCCAATTGGAAAAACATTGCCCTCGGAGTCTCTTAATGAGACAATGAGGTTCTGCTTCCCATCCAAGCAATGTGCCAGCCAATAGTCAGTGTGCCATTCATTGTCTCTTGAGGAAACCATTGTGTATAAGTGCTCTACATAAAATAAAATACAGACCTAGGATCCAACTAACTAAACACAACTAGTCGTCAGACATTTCAAAGTTATCAACATAATATTTGAAGCGAGTTGTATGAGATCTGAAATGTGGTCATAGTCATGTGAAATACTCGACTGGTCCTCTTCCAACTGGGATAATTCTGTAGTTATTTGTCGACCAATGGGGAGTGATACACGATCCTAGCTATCAACCCAATCTGTGGATTCACAGTTTTCCCATTCACCATTGCTACATGGATAACAAAAACAAGAGAATTTTCTTGTCCACATTTCAACTATAGCATTTTCTGACGTCCTAACTAAATGGAATGCACGATTTCCTTGGACGATCTTGCACTCATATAGGTTTGATCATTCTACATCAACCACCTCCCAAAAATATCTATGTACATGTGCTTTTTTAGATGATTGGTCTTCTTGCCTTCTAGCTCCCTGCCCCATCACTGAAGAACACCATGCAACAATAGTCTTTGCATATCAGATGAGCGAAATAGTTGTGAATTTCATCTCTTACCTATATAATGCAGTATTAATGCATGCATCTGCTCCATCATGTTCCCCTTTTTCATGCCGAGTCTCAAAATAGTTCCAAATATGTGGTACCTTGTGCCTCTTGTGGAGAATACACAACAATTGGAAGACACAAGAATTTTTGAATTGCCCCGCACAACCATCAGACCATATCCAATGTTGTTCCATCTATATATTGTTATCCTCCAAGTTTTGTAGAACAATTGAAAGTTGCGTTGTACAAAATACAAGTCATGACACCTGTCATCACTTATGTAAAAGTGATACTCCTTCGATATAACCATTTTCTCTTCAGTACTATCTTCTCCATGTATATAGGTGATATGGACCATTATGCTGACCTAATCTAAGTGATAATATTGACTCTGAATCTTGTTATGTGGTTGAAAAGTGTAGTTTTCTGCAAAATTGACCACGGATAATATAGTTCCAATAGGAAATGCATCCCTGCATGCTCTAAACTGCTCATCTTTCCAACGAGCCACATGTACATGATTTACATACAGTTGTGTCTTTTCAAAGAATTCCTTCATGAAGTTGCATACGAGTACCTGGTAGATCACTAATAAAGATGTACAGATCAATAAGTTGTTACATATATGAAGTAGCAATAGATGAAGGAAAAAATACTATTTAGGAACTCGTTACTAACCTGAGAGGTGACCAGTTGTATTTT
This sequence comes from Pseudotsuga menziesii, assembly GCA_001517045.1. NCBI lineage: Eukaryota > Viridiplantae > Streptophyta > Pinopsida > Pinales > Pinaceae > Pseudotsuga > Pseudotsuga menziesii. The sequence continues at coordinate 24,116 of LPNX010736015.1, forward strand.
CTTCCTTTCATTCCCTCTAACGATATCATACATGACATATTTGAATGACTGCAAGTTCACTTCATGTCTCCCAAGTTCATTCTCATCTGTGACATGTATGCATTTGTCCAAAAATTTCATTCCACCACACCTTGGGAATGTCCCATCTACGCAAGGCCTTTGATAAAATTTGCAACCTTCTATCCTTATACACAATATGCTATGGATAAACTCTATAGATGATGTCCGTGGCAATGTAGTTGAGAATTCCTGCACAAGAGTGTTATGCAAAACACACAATATATGTATATATGTGTCATAATAATAAGCGTACTCAATGTGATATCGACAACAACGTGTGTTATGAGTTGTGTTTATTTTAACGTACCATGGTTTTCATTTCTCGAAGGATCTTTGGCCCAAGTTAAGTTCATTGTGTTCATGCCTAAATCTCTCATATAATTTTGTTTGTGTCATGTCATGAAAGTGTTTAATGTGGGGCTCATGATCCCTTGCACCCATTCTCAATTTTAGTACATATTTTTGGTTGGATGAAGGTCTACTATTGTCATGCCAAAACTCCTGCACCAGTCCCTTTACTGTATCAATGAGCTTCATATCGGAGCGTGTCAACCTGTCAACAAAGGAATAGACATCTGTTTGACCAGAGTCAAGTTGTTCTCTTCTAGAATAATACCTATGGAGTGCTTTCATATCCAATCCTATAAGTTTGGATGTAGGATTAAGAAGGCAAAGGGCCCTGGTGCTTTTGTTCACGATTGAATGTGACAACACATGAAGAGTTGCATTGTAATCCTTTGAACAAGTTTTCTTTCCAATATTACTAAATGCATCTACCAAAATTCTGACAACATAAGAACTTGGTTCAGAACTATTTATCATCTTTATCCTTAAGTTTTTCCTAACAACAGTCATAGACCTAGATTTTAACAATGATATAAATAATCTAAATTTATCTCCATCACATTTAGAATCAAAATATTTGACAAGTAGTTGTTGATCTTGATATGCAATACTACGTTTAGACAACGGACCTTCAAGTGAACCAATGAGACTTTCATCGAACTGTATACATTTTGTAGTTCTTCGTCATGAAGTTGCTAATGGAGGTAGGGAGGTTGGAATTGCACCCTGTACCATATCACCCGATAGGTTTGGCATTTGAACATGAGCTCCATGTCCTTCCATGTCTTCCTAACGATTGGACGAGGGAAATTGGAAATCCTCTTGGGTGGTATGAATAACATTGTCTTCTTCGAGCATACCTTCAGCATTCAATGTCTCTCTAAATTCGTCATGTGTATACCCACATGCAATTAAATCTGCAAAGGTTTATGGTGGCCTTGATGTGCACCTACGTTTTACTCCTTGATCAGTGCCATGTAGTGCACGTTCTTCTACTGATATGGTGACGAAGGCCCCTCAAGCGAATGCTTTTGTCTTTCTTAATGTGGATTGGTAGGAAGAACTGTGGCATCCTCAACAACTGGAATTGGTTGAGTGTCCATAGAGCGTCTTCGATTGGTCATGTCATTTATTTTCTTCTCTCTAATTTAGTCAAGGATTTCATTGGGTATCTACTTCCTTGCTGATTTTCTTGCTCGATTGCGTGAGTTTTCCATTACCACAATAATCAATGATATATATGGTTTCCTTTGCTAGCTCCTCAATGGGAAACTACCCCGGCTTGGTTTCTTTCTTGCTCAATTGTGTCTAGATACTCAAGATAGGGGGAAGATTGGGAAGAATGTTGCCTTTGATAGCTCCTTAATTCCAAGAAAAACAATGGTAGAGATGCTCTATGTTGCTCCTCAATGGCAAATTACCCAAGCTTGGTTTCTTTCTTGCACAATTGTGTCTACATACTCTTGAGCTAGGGGGCATATTGGGAAGAATACATTGCCTTTGCTAGCTTCTCAATTGGAAGAAAAACAATGGTAGAGATGTTGTATGGTGCTTCTGAATGGGAAATTCTCCAAGCTTAGTTTCTTTCTCGCTCAATTGTGTCTACATACTCTTGAGCTAGGGGGCATATTGGGAAGAATACATTGCCTTTGCTAGCTTCTCAATTGGAAGAAAAACAATGGTAGAGATGTTGTATGGTGCTTCTGAATGGGAAATTCTCCAAGCTTAGTTTCTTTCTCGCTCAATTGTGTCTACATACTCCAGCACAATGACCAAGTTAGTGTTTCCTTTTCTAGCTCCTACATTGCAAGAAAAACAATGGTGGAGATGCTATATGTGGCTCCTATCTCAATTAATGGATTCTTTCTTGCTCAATTCATTCTTTATTTCTTGATCCTCAATGTATACCATGCTCCAAGAAATACTTAGAAACTTGTGGTGGAGATGCTTGATTCACAAAACAATTTTGTGTGAAAATATGGTGAAGAAGATAATGGTCACGCACTGTCTGTAACCTGAATTTGCACACAGACTGTAAAACCTGTGAAAATGTGTTAGAGTGCTTCTTGGACAATGAATGCTACTGTTTATACTGAGAATAAATGCACATGCATTATTGTTAGCTAAAGCGAGGGCACATTTTGGATATAGAAAATGCGTGTGCATTTTACTTTAATAGAATTTTGGAGCATTTAAGAAGGTAGTTGCATGGCTAAAGGATCATTCAAGGTTTAGGGGAATTAACAAGCACTCCCTTAGTATTTGCGCCTTAACATTGCCCCTTTCTTCAACCTAACTATATTGTTTTACAACTCTAGGGATGTCTATGTGAGAAAAATATAGGTTAAGGAGCGTTAGTAATAAGGGGATACATGGGGATATGTGTGTGTGTGTGAGATAGGTTAGGGGGTGTGGTATAGCTGATTTCACCACTCCAGGTGAATCACACTTTGTATGGCCTTCCCCTGTTCCGCTGCAAACTCCTTAGACCCCATGGACCATTTTTTGTCCTTTGATGTTTCCTTGATCATCCCTAAAAACATATGAAAAATGATACACGTGACTTTTAAACCTATAAGCGCATATGTAGGTGGGTTTGACCTCTAAATCCGTATACATCGGGATTTGTGCATAGTCCAAATCCTCTTGGAGTTTTCCTTGACATGGATCCAACTCATTTGACTCCTGTCCTTTCGTATGCCTTGAGATCGCTCAGATTCGACCTTTCATTACCCATTTGAAAAGCTATACAAGGAACCCCTTGGTACATTGAAGGCAAGAAGAGAGAATTGAGAGGAAATAAACTATAGTCCATTGTTTCTGAAACTTATGCTTGAGTCTGCATCCCTTTGTCCCTTGGAGCACTAGTGTGTTCTTCCCAAGCTTGCCTTTTGCTTGTGAGCTTTCTATCGAGAGATGGAGGATTGAGGTGGTGGAGGCCCAAGTGGGGGATTTAGTTTCTCTGGTTCGCAGACGTTCCATCAGAGGTTGTATCTTGTAATCTCTGATTTATATTAATAGAAATATCTTTTCCTATCCAATAATGTCTGTTTGAATGAATATTTTATCCATGGGATTATGTAAAATGCTTGTACATTATTGATTATATATGATAGAATAGATCTAACACCATGATATATAGAATGCTTGTATTGTTTACTTGTTGTTGAGGAAGTAATCGATCAATTGAAGCTGAAGATTGGAAAGCTCAACGGGGATCTACTTCAACCGTCCGGAATAATGTACGAGGTCTTATCCTTTAGTGTTAGACATTTAATTTCTATTGCATATTGGAAAGGATTGATTTCTGGAGTCAAGCTGTCTGTTGTGGTACCCCAAGCCATAGGAATTTCTCTCCATAATAGAATCGGTGACTCTGGTGGGGAGTTCCTAGTAGTTGTCCTTTGGGGGTTGTTTTATCGGCATTCAATGAATTTTAATTGCTCTTTCTCTCTTGTTTCTGTGTCGGGCCTGGGGGCATATATGCCTGGTAGATTCTGATTGGTGTGAAGTTTGTCTCAGCCTGTCTGTTTTCCTTGAGTTTATGCACCTTTCTTCCTGTATGCAAATTTTTAACTCATAGTCATGTATACATGCGGGTTCGTCTACTATTTCTGCGTATACACGCGGGTTTACTGCGACCAGTCGCATATACCCTTATTTTTTCCTTTTTGTGGAAGATAATTGGTTGCTGGGTGAATTCTGATATTTGTTGAGTCTCCTTTGGCACTACCTGAGTCTATTTAGACCTCTGTTTCTAACCAGAAACATTTTGTTTAGGCTAATTTTATTTTTTAAGAAGGTTCTTTTCATGGCATTTTCGATTTTTTGTTTGAGATTAGTGCATTAGAGTTCTTTTACCTTAGTGCTTTTCTTGAGTACTGTTTGGGTGTTCTTGCGGAGTCTAGGGGTCATAGAATCATTCTTTTGCTTTTTGCATCTCATTTTATTTCAAAAAATCCAAAACATTTGCTTATCATCATGCATTGCATTTTGCACTTTGCATTGTACTTGCACTAGATTTGCTTTGGAGTACTAGTTAGGACTTCATATAGGAAAATTTGCATTCATCATTTGAAGAATAATTTCGTATTTCGCGTAGTAGCATACCCTGTTTTCATGGACACAATGCATTTGCATTGATTGTTAGGTGTGCATTTTACTTCATGTTGTGTCATAACACCATTAGTTGCACGACCATATCCCTCTTTTGAGTAATAAATCCAATTAAAATCAACGCTTAATTAAAATGAACTACACTATTTTATTTGATAGGGTTCACCAACAAGATTAGGTTTTAGGGTATTGGAATAGTTCATTGTGAGTAAATTCTCCAAGACCACTAAACAACAACATGTATGTGTCTGTCCAGGTGAGTGTGTGAAATTCCTTGGTATAACCAGTGTTTCTTAGGATCCTCCTCTCAAAAGGGAGTTAAGCACGAGGCAGTGTGAGCGGTTATTGATTGGGATGACCCCTAGTCATAACTGAGTAGCACCGGAGATATTTCCAGGATTGTATTTGTATCTGGGGGCTCTTTCTAGAGTTTCGGGCTTTGCTACCCTTCCCATATGGTTAATCCTGCCTATGACTGTCTGCCTGAGCATTGATTATATTGAGGTGACCTTACTGGCCTTACCTAGGATATCGAGGGGGTAATTTGCATGGGTTATTCTATAGGTGTCCTAGCCAGGTTGGGGTCAGACAGCATAGTTGCTTTACGCATTGAAGATGAGGGCCGCAATAATTGGTTACGCACCTCCGCTTGTTGTGTATGGGAGTCTTAAGCCTCTCCTAGGTGAGACATCGGGAGCTCATTTATCCAGCCCTTGTTTGCTTACATTTGGATTTAGATTTTATTAGCGATTGTTCTATGCATGATAGTTGGCCTAGGGTTTACGTAAATAGAGAGTCTTTTTTATTTTTTGAGTCATTGTGGATTCGGGTGCGGTTCCTCGCCATTCTTGTCGTTTAGCGGGACTTCCTCCTTCTACTTCTCCTCCTCCTTTCCGAGACAGACCTAGACAGTCCAGGTGGACATTTTCACACATTGATTCACACACCATGGGAGACCATTTAGAGGATATTCCTGAACCACCTCCTCCCATTCGTGTAGACGATGGGGAGTTTACTCCTACTTACGATCCTTCACCTGACTTGGCTAATTTAGGTCCTATGATTTCTGAGATAGGAACCATGCACGATAGACCTACTCACTCTAGGGCTGATCCCCATTGACGCGTTACCAGTATTGAATGCTGGAGGATGCCGAGACTAATTTTGAACCTGCTAACACTAACTACGGTAGTTATGCTATGTCTGGTTTCCCTACATAGGATTTGACATTTCATGTCGAATCTGACTTTGAGCCTAACACTATGCCTGGGGGAACTCTCATTTCTTACCATGCGGAGAGGTTTGGGAGCACTAGTAACATTGCACCTTCTGTCCCAGTGGTGGAAGCTACATCGTATATCCCTCCTAGGTCTAGGGTTAGTGATCTGATTAGGATACCAGATCCGAGACGAGTGATGATAGGCGGTAGCACATATGTTATTACTCAGATTCCTTCATCCTCGATCCCTAGTTCTTAAAATGTACATCCTCCACCTTATTCACGTGGTCCTTCGAGCTGGTATATGGCTACGAGTCAGGTCCATACTGTGGTTACTAGACCGATTGTGTCTCAGGTTTACATACTGCCCGTTGCTTCGGGAGGCTATGTTCATACTTCTAGAGGTCATGTTGCTACTTCTGGGGTGTATATCCCTACTTTCGGTATGTATATCCCTACTTCCGGAGCGTATATTCCTACCTACGGAGTGTCTCATGGGGCATCGCATGCGATGACATATGGACCCTATTATGGGATGTAGTATGGACAGGGTTCTTCACCTTATGGAGGCAGGTATCAACAACCTGCTTACTCTCCTAATTATGGCTTTGTAGCTCCTACTAGTCAAGGTCCACCGTATTATGGTGCTTCCACACCACCCTATACGGGTCATACGGGAGGAGGACACTACGGCTAAGGCCATGGTGATAATCAAACCTATATTAACCAGGGAGAGGTCCATCGACCTCATCATCCTAGGCTCCCTTTCCTCATGACACTCAATCTTCTTGACTTATCGAGATTGAGGAACGATCTTGTGGCTCATGACCCGGTTTAGCTGGCTGTCCCTACCAAACATCCTTCGGAAATACCTAAGTTCGAGGGAAAACCAGGAGAGGATTCGAGCGAACACATTACTACATTTCACCTATGGTGCTCTTCAAATTCCTTACATCAGGACTCAATCCATTTGAGACTATTTCAACTCACCCTTACAGGGCCTGCCGCGAAGTAGTATATAGAGTTACCTAAGGGAGCTTTCGCTTTGTTCGATGACCTTGCGATGACTTTTCTTAATCACTTCCAGCTACCAGTGCGTTATGACGTTAGTACTGAACTCTTGTTGACATTTCAGCAAGATAAAGCCACACATATTTCTGATCATATTCAAGAGTGGTGTAGACGGAAGAGGTTAATTAAAGATTTTATACCGCCGGAGTTCCTCCTCAAATGGTTCCTCAAGTCGTTATTGCCATATATAGCGAATGATGTTTCCACATCCGGAGTGTAGAATGAGGAATAAGCGATTTTTAGGGCATAGGAACGGGACTTGATTTATGCTCAGTCCAATTTGTTGTATGAGATTATTCCCAATGCTCCTCATTCCAGTTTTGATCCCAAAGTCAAACCTGGACCACATGTCAATGGAATTGTGGGTTGTGCAAGTGTGAAACCTATGGATTCGGTTGCAAAACAAGTTAGTCAATTGTCAATCAACCAATCTACTTTGGGAAAAGCTACGACTTTGTCTCAACCCACCCAAATGATGAGTGTATTTTCTGTGCAATCGTCGCACCAGAAGGGTAACCAGCAGCCCGGACGGAATAGAAAAAAGGGTAAAAATAATAATTGAAAGGGTGGGAATAAGAATGAGAATGCTAGCAATAATGAAAATAATGGTAGAAATGATTTGGGGGACAAGCAAGTGAAATGTAAGGTTAAGTTCCCTTGTAAGTTATGTAAGGATGATCACCTCACTTACTTGTGCCCTCGGATTGAAGAATCTTCGAGATTCTTGGCACAGGGCCCAGCTGTGCTAACTAACCCTTTACCGCATAATCAAAATATGAACTCGAAGTCCCATGACCAATCTAGTGATGATGATCCACCAGAGGGTAGTGGCCGTGGGTGCATTAACATGGTTCGTGCTACGAAAGTTGTGACTTGTGCGAAAGATTATAGTTCATCACAACCCAGCCCAGGCAAAGAGCCTGATCCACCAGGGTCCCCTTTGCGCATTGAGAAACCTATGGATAAACCTGAGGCTGTACCTCGCATTCCTAAGGGAGTACTTAAGCGTTCAGTGCATAATCCAAATGCCTGAGCCACCCAAAATTATTCATTTGTCGAGGATTTGGGCCACACTTCTTGTGCGATGTCTGCATTGGAAGTGCTTTAGAGTTTTCCTTCGCAAAGGAAGGCGTTGCTTTCTGCCCTTAGTGTGAACGATGATGATTCTTCCTCTGTGATCAAATTTGAAACTGCAGGACTCCAGCCTTGCTTTCCCTACTATGTGTCTCTTTTGGTGCACGTAGAATGTCTTAATATGACCATCAAGCGCACTGTGATTGACGAGGGAACTGCTGCTTCTGTGATGTCTTTGGCCTGTTGGAAGGGTCTAGGTTCTCTTGAGCTGTCTAAATCAGTGACTATGTTAACTACGTTCGATGGGAGATCTTTTAGGCCACACGGCATCCTTCCTTCCCTTAGAGTCTGTTTGGGGGGGAATACCGTTGCGATAGAGGTTGAGGTGGTTGATGCACCCCTTGACTACAATCTCTTGATGGGTAGGAACTAGATGTACAGTATGCAAGCCGTTGCTTCTTCCTTGTTCTGCGTTGTATGCTTTCCACATAACGGGAAGATCGTAACGATTGATCAAATGACATTCAAGAATCCGTCTGTTCCCGCATCTTTGGGAGCTTCGATCCCGATCGTTGAGCACTCTCAGCTGGCAACTAGGAGTGTGGGTGTAGGCATGTATCCATCCCTCATGGGTAGCTTTATTTGTCCTGCACCGATCCTCATGATAGGATCTAGTTTCGATGAGGCTTCGACATCTACAACATCGGTGTCTTTTCGCACGACTCATATGGAGGATCCTTGGATTCTTCCTACACTGAGTAATTCGAGTGAGCCCGTTGAGACAAGCATGTCGTTTCCTATAGCCATGATAACTTATCAAGCTAATCTCAAGAATGTTGCAGAGCCTAGTATTTCCTCTTCGCGGATGGAGGAGGAGGACCCTTATGTGCTGCCGGCATGGGTAGTACAGTATTCTCATGCCCACGACTAGCTTGATATGGTTTTCCCTTCAGATGAAGCGATTATTGAGGCTATGTCAGGATTTGAGCCACCATGGGAGGAACTTCATCATAGATCGTACTTTCTTCCAGAGCTTGACCGTTTGGAGCATGAGGATTTCAGGGCGGTTCTTAGTCAGAGAGTTGGTAGTCTTGTGGTTCCATTAAGCTATCGTGGCCTGATGGTTGATGGAAACATGGAAAACATATCTTCAACGATTCCTATCAACATCTCTCATGATCCTGGCATGATAGAGAATGTCTATATTGGGGCGGAATGTTCCCATGCTGAGATTCTGGAATATACCGAGCTATTCAAGGAATTTCATGATATTTTTGCTTGGTCTTATGACGAGATGCCAGGTATTGACCCTCGTATTTTCAAGCACGAGATTAGGACTTATCCCAACGCTAAGCTTGTTCGACAACATTTACGTGCGATGAATCCTAGGAAAGCACCCGCCATTAAGGCAGTGATAGAGAAGTTGTTGAAAGCCGGTTTCATCTATCCCATTCCCTTGACGGAGTGGGTTTCAAACCCCATCCCAGTGGATAATAAGCAGGAAGCGATCCGCATATGCACTGATTTCCGCGATTTGAATCATGCCTGTCCTAAGGAAAACTTCCACACACCCTTTATAGATCAGATTTTGGATGAGTGTGCGGGTAGCGAGGTGTTCTCCTTTATGGACGGATTTTTTGGGTATAATCAGATACAGATTAAACCTAAGGACCAACATAAGACTGCATTTATTTGTCCTTGGGGAACCTTTGCATATCGAAAAATGCCTTTCAGCCTTAAAAACACCGGAGCTACATTTCAGCGGGAAATGACCTTGATTTTCCACGATCTCAAGTCAATTATCGAGGTATTTTTGGATGACCTCGTTGCTCATTCTCGCATGAGAATGAGTCATCCCTATCACTTGAGATTGGTATTCGAAATATGCCGGCACTATTCGGTTAGATTAAATCCTCACAAGTGCATCTTTTGTGTGAAATCAGGGCGTTTGTTAGGATTCATCATGTCTAAAGAGGGTATAAGAGTTGACCCTTTGAAGGTTGAGGCAATACTTCAGTTGTCTCCCCTGAAGAATATTCGTCATCTTCAGTGTTTGCAAGGCATGGAAAACTTCTTACGAAGATTTGTTGTCAACTTTGCCAATTTGACTAGAGGATTCATGCATCTCTTGAAGAAGGACACCCCGTTTTATTGGGATGAGTGAGCCCAGTAGTCCTTCGATGCACTCAAGCAAGCCCTAGCATCGGCCTCGGTCATTAGTCCTCTGGATTATAGCTGTGATTTTCTATTATATGTGGCCGCGTCCTTAGAGCGATTGGTATGATTTTGGTTCAAGAGGATGAGGAGCTCCAAGAGCATGTCATATATTATCTGAGCTGAAACCTTATTGACACAGAGATTCATTATTCTCATGTCGAGAAGCTTGCTTTAGCTACCGTACATGTGGTTCAGCGGTTGAGACATTATATTCTCCTTCGCTAGACCTTGGTTGTGGCCCATGTCAATCCATTTCAATTCATCCTCACCCGAAGGATGATTGGGGGAAAGTATAATAAATGGATTGTCATTCTGCAAGAGTTCGATCTCAAGTTTGTTTCGGCAAAATCGAAGAAGTATTTAATTTTTGCAGAGCTTATATCGGATTTCCTGAGCGAGGCCGAGGAGTTGGTTTGCGAAGATACGTTTGTCGATGAACACATCTTCTTAATCTCAACATTAGACCCATGGTATGGGGATATCATAATATATTTACAGACACTGAAGACCCCTACTCACCTCTCGCGAGATGAATGACGACGGTTACATCACGTCTCTAAAAACTACCTCATTGTGGACAATAATTTGTATCGCCGTGGGGTAGATTCCATTTTATGACGTTGTTTAACTCATGAAGAGGCTGAGGTAGTGTTGAATGATTTCCACGGAGGGGCGTGTGGTGGTCCTTTATCTGGGCTTTCTACAGCTCAAAATATTTTAAGAGCGGGTTATTTCTGGTTGTTGATCTTTAAGGATTGTGTTGATGCAGTCAAGAGGTGCCACCGTTTCTAGGTGTTCGCACGTAATATGCACTTGAAACCTGCCCCGTTACATCCCATTATCACCTTCGATCCCTTCACTAAGTGGGGGATCGATTTTATGGATTGCAACCCAGCATCGGCTGGAGGGAACCATCACATTATAGTGGCTGTTGATTATTTCACAAAATGGGCTGAGGCTATGCCTACAGTAAAATTCGACGGTGAGATAGCCGCTCACTTTGTATTCAACCAAATTATTACTCGGTTCGGGATTCTGAAAGAGCTTGTCACTGGCCATGGCTTGCACTTTCAGAACCGCATGATGGAAGAGTTGGAATCCAAGTTAGGGTATCAGCAAGAACATTCATCTTCTTACCACCCCATTCTCCAACGAACCATTGCACAAAGCAAGAATAATTGGCATATTATGTTATATCCTGCTTTGTGGGCATATCGAACCGCGGTTAAGACTGCCACTAGTTTTTCTCCATATCAGCTTGTACATGGAGTGGAGTTGATATTGTCGGTTGAATGTGAAATTCCTTCGCTGAAGATAGCTATGGAACTCTTACTGGACACTTCCCCATTGGAGGAGTGTTTGGTTCACCTTGAGCAACTTGATGAGCAGCGTCGGGATGCCTTGGTGGCTCTAGATGTCAATAAATGTCGTGTTAAGGTCCAATACAATAATTCTATCCGTCCAAGGGCGTTTAGTGAAGGTGATTTGGTCCTTTTGTGGGATCAACCGAAAGAACCCTTGGGGGCAGGGAAATTTAATCCTATGTGGCATGGTCCTTACGTGGTCAAGTGTGTGTTAGAGAAGGGTGCATATGAGTTAGTGGATTACGAAGGAATAGCTTTGGCGGAGCCTAGAAATGGGCTCTATCTCAAAAAATACTATGCATGATCTTTATCCAAGGCTGTTTGTTGTATATTATTGTACAGCTTTGCATAGTTAGGTATTTTTCTTATCGTGATCGGGTTTGTGATTAGTTTCCGTTTCTTTTGGTAGATGTCAATGGAATCTTCCACCTACATAGGATTCGCGGATGGTGCAAGCCGTCACATTCAACACTAATCCTCTGCTGCTTGGGTGATTTATACTCCTATGGGTCAGGTACTATCCTCAGGAGGTGTATGTTTACGGCCATCTTCCAACAATCTTGCTAAATATAGCACCGTTATTGAGCTTCTACGGGATGCCATTTTGCATAGCGTTCTATCTCTTGAGGTATGTCTTGATTCGGAGTTAGTAGTGTCACAACTCAATGGTTTGTACCATGTTAGAGATCCAACGTTATTGAGAAGGTTCTTACATGTGAGATTGTTAGAACGGCAATTTGACAATATAACATATATACACATTCCAAGAAATAATAATCAAGTTGCTGACTCATATGCTAACTACGTGTTAGATTGGCATTTGTTTCATTCACAATAAATTAATCACAAACACAATTTTTACACATGTAAATAAATAAACCGATCACCATAAAACTTTTTATACATACATCAAAAATGTGATATTACATAGTGTCATGATACAAAATTTGGGGCTTTTAAAGCCACCATATAATACACGGTCGTACAAAATGTATACACTCCCAGGTGTCTAATCCTGTGGAGGAGGAGGAGGGTTATGATCATTAAAGGTCACTATGGCCCTATCCAACCGTCGGAATAAACGTACCCATGCGTGTGGTACACCCACCACCTGCCGCTGCATGGCCTCAGGAAAGTCCTCGACTTGCGCCATGGGAACTCTATGTGTCAATCTCACGAAGTTGGTATGAATGCTCTGGAGCATTCACTCTGCATCCACACCTGTGATGTCATCTCCTCTTCCCCTCCATTTATGATGAGGGAAGCCCTCTGGTCGCCGTGGTCCCACATCTGCACATAAATACTAGATGTCACTATGTATCATCACCCAAAAATATGTCTTTTTGATTCCACATAATCGAGAAAATACAAAAAAAAAAATTAAATAACTCAAAAATTTTAAAAAGGAGAGGGTCAAGATTTGTTACCTATATCACCATATGCCGATCCTGGTGGCAACGGTATGTCCGGGTCCCCTCAGAAATCTATCCCTGCATAGGGGTATTCATCAATGGAAACTATCTATCGTCGTCACCATGGAAAGAAGTCAGCTGGATATTGGTTGGCCACCCTACCACCCCCCAATCTGTGCATAGCATCTGCCCAATGCCATTGGGCCAGATCTTGAACCCTGTGAAGAGGAACGTCCACTCTAGGGCTCAATCCTGGAACATGCTCGAAGAAAAATGTGCTCAAAATACTGCTGAACCTGAAGTTCCACACCCTGCCTGCCTTACACTCACTGAGCTGATGTTTCATGTTGCTCAGTAGTGTAGTACTCCATTCGTAGATGGTGGGTCTCATGCACTCCACTGCATAGAACATCAGAGGCCGCAAGGCCTGGTGGAGTGATGCTAAGCCTGCTATCCTGCCTAGCGTTAGTAATATGGGCTTTAGGCCCAGCACTTGTATAGCATTGGTAGGGACTTGACTCCCCACCTTCTCGGTGTCTAGATAACAGTACATGGCAATGTACTCGTCGATCGTTAGGCCACCTTCTGGTCCACCACAGGAATGAAGGTTCACCACCTCCCCTCATCTAGAAATCCCTGTGATAAAGTATATATCCTCCACCTCTATGGTGAGGGACATCCCATCTAGATGAAAGGACTTTGATTCTGGATCCCAATAATATACCAGCATCTATAACAGTCTTGGTTTGGCCTTCAAACCACCAAGACACCAAAACTTGTAGAGCCCACATGCACGAAGAGCTTGTTGAGCCATTAAGTCCGCCCTTACTACTTCCTCTACTTCACCGTGCTCACGCTCTCTCCATTCTAGCACCATCCTGCACAAGAAATTGCAAGTTTTCCCATTAGTTTATTGAAAAAACCATATGTGCAGCCTCATACGCGACTGTTTTCAAAACAACCGCATATGTACGTGGTTTTGAGGCCCTTTTCCGCGTATATCCAGCCCTATACGTGAAAAAAAACTCGACTTATGCGTGGGCCGCAGCGCTCATTTTGGGATGGCCCAAAAAACTTATTTGACCATGAAAATTCATAAAAATTATATCAAAATGCAAGAGGAAAGCATGAGTAAATACCTGGAAGAAACAGTAGTGAATTCCGCCAGCTGGATCTCCTGGAATTTGCTGTTGAAAATCAGAGCTCAAATGGGTAAAAGTTTCAAATGATTTATAATTTTTACTATTTATAGAAATTTTTCAAATATTTGAAAATTTTTACCCCCTTTCCTATAGTTTCGACATTTTCTAACCATTTTGGACCATTTTTGACATAATTCATGATGTAGAAGACCTTTTGCAGTGCCGTTTCAGCCATTGGATTGACCCGTTCATGCCGATCTCAGGTATCATGTCTAAACTAGCATATAGGTTAGGTTTCATCACCGTTTGCATTTTGCATAACCTTATGACCATCTCATCATGACCTTAGGTACGAACCC